>JABVXU010000340.1:0-60098 GCA_013365365.1 Cruorifilaria tuberocauda
ATCCAGTAATTTCTATTTATAAGAGAAATTAAGAAGCCAATTAATCAGATACTTAATTACTAAACTACTAAAAAAGTATTTTAATTACTTGAGTAATTAGTTAATGAAGTAGGTAAATAAATTAAAACATGAAGAATTCCAATACAAACCTGTAACTCATTGTTGATGAGATGATAAGAGTTAAAATGAAATATGGAAAACTGTTCGTTCAAATTATCTTCTGATAATACTGATAATTTCTGATAATACCATTTATATATCAAAATGATTTGCACTTTTAAAGAATATCCTCTCATAAATATGATAATTCCATGATAGTTGATAATTTGATAGTTTATTTTTACATAAAATTTACAGCAATAAAGTTGAAATATGGAAAAGTATCGTCGGTTTAAATCTTTGATAAAAAAAAAGTTTTAAAAAATTGATTTTATTGCTTTCATAGATTTATATCAAAATATATGGCATTAAAATATTTTTTGAATTTCCTTTAATTCTACCGCAATATTTGAATATTTCCAACTTTTGAGAATAAATAATTTAAAAATAATTAAAATATTTCCATTCATTAATTATTCAACTAGAAATATTCATGCTCGATAATTAATTTGATTAAATTTAATTAGAGTGTTGTAAACAAAACAACAACTTGTTTATCATTTATTATTTCACAATAATGAAATATTAACTATCGAAATTTCTCGACTTCAATTTTTTTTTTAGTGACAGTATTTCGCTATTGTAATTTACAATTAAAAAAAAAAATCATCGGTTTATTGGTAATGAGAAGATAATGAGAAGATCAATCGATTGATTGCATAGTAATTGTAAAATAATATTTTGAATAAGTTTCAACCATGGAATTATCATTCTTTATCACTTTCTTTTTTCTCTCAGATTAATTTTGTATTTTTTTATCAAACCATTCGTTGTTTAACGTTAGTTAGTTAATTTAATTTAATTTAATTCAAGCTAATTCATATTAGATTGAATTAAGTTAAATTAAATTAATTTAAATTAATTCATATGGATATTATTTGACCTTAGTTCACAATATCTTCATAATATCTAATTATTATTATCTTGCTATTAAATAAAAAATGAAATATCAAGCAATCAAACAGAATGCTATTTCAATAAATTATTTTAATATTTTAATAAAATAAGCTGAATATTAGGCTGAAATATTTCAATAGTGATAAGCATAATTTGCATATTAAAAATTAAATTTTAATAGAAGCAATAATTAAATGAGAAAATTATTTTGAATCATAGAAAGGTCGTGTATTATACGATTCAAAATTAAAATAATGGAATCGACTGGTAGAAAGAAGCATCGAAGGAAAAAGCATCGGTTTTCTTAATTTGATTAATTAATTAATTTGACTAATTAATTAAGGCTACTGAACTTAAGGTGTTTCCACCTTTTTCCTTTTCCACCTGTTCATTTTATTCCATATACTTTAAGTAATAAATTTAAGTAATAAGTAAAGTTTAGATTATTGCCTTTTTTCTCAAACAAAAAAGAGTTTTGGACTTACTTCCGTTTATTAAATATACTTAATGAGAAAACAATGAAAGCAAATTACTTAACTTACTAAATAAGTAAAACTAATTGCGCAATTTAGTTTAACTTCGATTATATTATAAATATTTAACTTCATTCAAAAATTAAAAACATTTAAAAATCATATTACAAGTATTATAAATATTTAACTTTCAATTATAACTTGTATTCAATTCAATTATAATTTCAATTTTAAGTAAGTAATCTGCAAATTAGTTAATTTGGAAATTTAAGACAGTTTCAACTGTTATCAATTAAAATTTTCAATTCAATCAATTAATATTTTACAGAAGCGAACGATCTTTTGATACATCTAACCCTATCAATTATCATTATCGTTATCAACCGAGTAGTGAAATTGAAACGAATAGAAATTTAAAAAATTCTGAGCAAACAATTGGTAATACAAAATCTTCTTTACTGTGTTTAATTTACATTTTTGAATATTTTTCAAAAAATTAAAATTTCCACAAAAAAAATATCAAAAATATAAAAATTAAATTTTTTAATTTCAAATTATTAAAGTAATAAAGTTAATTAATAGAGTAATAAAGGAAAGATACAAAATAAATCAAATTAAATTAAATCAAAATAAATTCACACTACTAATTGCTTTATTTATTTTATCTTACTTTAATTTTTATTTTATTACTTTATTTTATTCCATGAATAAGTTTTACTTTATTACTTTATTTTATTCCATGATTTAGTTAAACGACCAAAAGTTGTACCACCGGTATTAAATGAATTTAATAAATGGCGCTATATCGGCGTTTGTACAAAAGATGAAGCTGAAGTATTTGTTCAACATTTGACAGAATTTCGATTGTATCATCAATGGGATACTTCGGTAACTCATTACTTTCAATCACTTCCACTATTACAATTTAAGTTTAATTATCATTGGCTTAACAGTTCAACAATCTACAGGTGGATTTCAAGTTTTCAGATACCTTACTTAGCCGGTCACTTATATAAGTTAATAGTGTGACAGTTTTAAAGTTTGAAATCATTACTGTAAGACATTGATGATTGGCTTAACTTAACTACTACTCGACTTAAAGACTAACTGTCTAACTGTAAGTCCAAGGCAACTCTACTAAAACATTATCATTACGGTAAGTTGCGATATATGATAAAGGATATATTATATAAAAAGTTACTTAGTCATTATACTTATGATAACTCAATGTCACTTATTCATTCATTCTTTATATTTATTAAAATTAAACAATGACGAAAAAAAACCAATTCAATTTAAATTAATTAATTGAATTAAATTAATTAAACTTTAGGTAAACTTAGACGATATCGATTATCTTCCACTTACAGTGATATATCGTTCATCAGCTGGTGATTATTTTCATTGGCTTGTCCGAACAATGGGTGAAATAATCGAAAACAAGTATAGATCTGTTTAATCATTTATTTATTTAAATTAAAATCTTCAGAATTATCTTCTGCCAGTATAGCAAAATAATTAATTAACTTTATTGAAATTAATCTTGATTAAAAAGCATTAAAATTTTAATATTAAGATTGTTTATCATTCTTTGATATTTACAATTAAACAACTTCCCACTTAGATTAATTTCATGTTTAAATGCATAAATAAGCGCTTACAATAAAGATATAATATATTGCTATTCAACTTTAACTTTTCCTTTAATTCCATGCTTAAATACAAAATAAGCGCTAAACAAAGATACAATATGCTGCTATTTACACTTTTAACCTTTCCTATAAATGTCATATTTGAAATTTTAAGCAATACAAAACAAAAAGAATATAAAATTCGAAGTTACTACATCGAACACAGCGGACCATCTTTACCAACGCTAAACGAGCTAATTAGATGCTACGAAAACCGTACTTACAACAAATACGGTCATGTCGACGTCTTCCGCTTACTGTGAGGACATTACTATTTTTAGCACATTTCTTTTCATTTCAACTTTCAAAGGAAATTTATATCAGAACTCAGTAATTCAAAATCCCTATACGCCCTAAGCATTTGAATAAAGTATATCCGAACGAAAGTAATGCAAGATAACCCTCCACATACAGTTTCATTCATACTCGGACACGCTCCAAAGTCATCATGACATAATTACTCAGGAAAAATACGCCACAATCTAATTTCCGGAAATGAAACAAATCTCGATTTTCTGTGAATTGCGTTTTTTCTAAAGCAACCATTTCGCCGAAATAGTAGGAGATAAAATAAAGCATAAAGGTACTCCTCCCAGTTACTCATTTTTTGGACTGCAAAACAAATACTGTATAAACTGGATTAATCAAAAACAAAAATTATATTTAAAAACAGCAACAGTGCAGCACAGGATTGACAAATCATCAAGTTAATTAACTAATTATCGCAAAACCCAATGAAATGGTCAAAAAGGAAAAAGAGGAATAAAAAACAAAAACAATGGAGGAATATGAATGACATCTTACCTCCTTTTACGAAAACAATTTAAAACAATACTATCAATTCCTAAAAACACAAACAAGTTAATCTTGAGTGTTCTGAAAAAGCACTCTTGAATCTTAACGTATGGGAACAGCAATCAAAAAAGGAAAGAAAAAACAAAATGTGTTATGCAGGCATAATACAACAAAGGCATCAAAAAAACTCCTTTAATAGTTATTTGAAAATAATTTAGGGGAAAACTTGGGTTCTAGACAGCCTTGTTAACAATGCAAATGAAACCAGTTTGAATTCATGAATTAAACCGCAGTCAGCAACGAAATAATAATATCGCAATAGCACAAAATTATTACATCACTGTCATCAGCTTTTAAAGCAAATTTGCAATGTCCATCGGCATTTCTTCAATTTGTGTATTGTAAAAACTCTCGATATCCTTCATCATTCGCATGTCAGATTCCGTTATAAAATTTATTGCTACACCTTTTCGTCCGAAACGTCCCGATCGTCCGATTCTGAAAGAATGGCCAAGTCACTGAATGGTTGACATTTGTTGCCATTTCTTTTTTCGTCAGTTCCACCTCGTTTAACTCTTCACTTCAGCTTCATCATTACTTTCTTTTAATACTAATTAATATTCCGTAGCACTAACCAAATAATAGAATTTGAAGCAAACGTGCAGAGCGATGCCATATTTAACATCAACGAAATACTCAGATACAGACTACTATCACTGATGACTTACCGGTGAATGTAGTTCTCACGATTGCTTGGAAGATCATAGTTGATGACTAATGAAACTTGTTGAACATCAATTCCACGTGCCAGTAAATCGGTAGTAATGAGAACACGAGACGAGCCTGACCGGAATTCGCGCATAATTACGTCACGCTCACTCTGCTCCATTTCACCATGCTAAACATTTTTTCTCCTTAATAAAAAATAAAAAGCAACATTAAGAGTCAATCACATTTCCAAAAAATGATGGTGAGATAATAACTGAAATACGACACTGCAAGAAAGCATGAATAAAACATAAAACGTACTAAAGCACAGATAAAGAAAAACTATTGAGGAAAGTGGAATGCAAAAACAGCAATAATTTGACAAACTCACCATGCAAGAAACAGTATACTTTTCTTTTTGCATCTGAGCTGCAAGATAATCAACCTTCCTACGAGTATTACAAAAGATGACTGCCTGAGTTACGTTAACTGTGGAGTACAAATCACACAGTGTCTCGAATTTCCACTCCTAAAATATTTCAAGTCTCAAATATAAATTAGTTCATCTAAATAATTTACAAAACATAACCAGGATTATCGACTAAAAAATTCTCTTGCCGTATAATAATGAAGAAGGCTTGCACACATCCAAAACCATTTGCTTCTAATGATAGCCTTTTTTTCAATATGTGTGTTTTTTTGCAAAGTGCAATTTAAGTCGATCCTTACTTTCCCGTGGAAACTATACTGCAGTATGCATATCTACCAGGTCAAGTGAATCGGAATGAAGTTCCGCTCTTATCTTCACACCACAATAATCATCTCATCTAGACAAAAAAATGAATCAAAATAGCCGTGCTTCTTTCTCGATGTTTATGTAGAACTGCCTGATGCCTTCAAGAGTTAGCTCTTCTCTCTTCACTAGGATCCGTATGGGGTCGTTCATGAAACGATTAGTTACTTCCAGGACTTCTGATGGCATCGTAGCCGAAAGGAGCACTACCTAGAATAAAAATTATGTAATTCCCAAGCTGTTTGAGCAAGGATCCTGCAACAAACATAAATACAATAGCACCGTACATACCTGAACATCATTCGGCATACATTTGAAAACGTCATAAATTTGCTCTTTAAATCCACGAGAGAGCATTTCGTCTGCTTCATCAAGCACGAACATTTTAATATTATTGGTTTCTGAAAATTTTCAAATAGAATTCCTTAAATAAAACCCTGGGCATTCTGGATCTAACATGTTAGTCTATAAAATATTTCTCCAATTCCCTCAAAATCGTCGAGGTAGTTTTCTAAATATTTATTTTATAATACAGTAGAGTTACCATTAGAACTAACTGGAATAAATTCAATGGTCTATAACTTACGGAGAGATTGGCGTGTAATCATATCATTGACACGTCCGGGTGTACCAACAACAACATGCACGCCAGACTCTAATTTGCGTTGATCGTCACGAACATTTGTACCTCCGATTGATGCGTGACATTTTATACCAAGATATTCACCCAAGGATAGCATTACTTTTTGTATCTAAATTACTGATATACAGAAATAACAAGGTGATTGTACAATTTCCTCTATTTCATTATTTCTTCTATCAATATATGACAAGTATTTGTCAGCGAGAAAGTTGGCATAATGAGAAATGCTGGCACGCAATTCCTTCACAATCAATAAATAACCAACATGTGTACAAGGTACAGAGTCGGCGCTAACTTTCAACAAAAATGGACTTCGCTTGCTGAGATTTCAGTTGGAAGACAAAACATTTCTAAAATTTCGAGCTCAGCTACTAAACATATATCGCCATTTTCTAGTCCGTGAGGGCAAGTTATATCATCATCGCTCGAATAAGTTCCCACGCAACCAATAACACAAATATCAATGTAAATTTAGCAGTTTTATGGACTTTTTACCACATCTCCCATTACTTCTTCATAGCTATTAAAGATGCTCGATGACCTGCTAACAGCTGCGGAAACTTGTGACCATCACACCAACTTTATTTTTATAAACTCAGTTAAACCCATTGTCATCATTAATACATTCTTTACGTATATCGTCTAGACACTCTTTTCTCCAGTTGAATAAAATTGTGGAATTAAAAAACACACCTGTTGTGCAAGCTCGCGAGTAGGTGCCATCACAAGGGCTTGGACTTCTGGAATAGTTTCATCAATATTCTGGAGAACTGCAACGGAAAAAGTAGCTGTTTTGCCAGTTCCAGATTGCGCCTGAGCAATGACGTCACGCTCTGCAACGGAAAATTAGAAGGAACAGAATATTGCAGTCTTACAGCCCATAATTTAAATTTTTTATTGATGGCGAAAATACGGCCTATTCGAAATTTAAAAGACTCCAATCAGATGCTAACAATATAGTATTCACTAAATACTCAAAATTTACATCAACTCACATCCCATGATAAAATAAATGAACTGACGCAATGGAATACTCGAAAATTAATGAAACATTAAGAAACACGGAGTATGTGGTAAAAAGTCGCAGTGAACAAGAAGCTTAACTGATACATCGTTAATTTATTAATTTCACACTTTTTGCCTCATCACTTACTTTTGGTGCACGGAATAATGGCACGTTGCTGAATAGCGGACGGTTTCTCGAAACCAAAAGCATATATGCCACGAAGAAGATTTTCTTTTAAACCCATTTCGTCGAAGTTTTCGCATACAAAATCCCAGTTACTCTATAATCAAGTACTTATTTTGATTTATCATGAATTGTAAATTGCTAATATCCACTCCCCTTAGTAAGATGTTTGGCCATCATAAATAACCCAATATCTTATACCTCAATAAGACCATCAGAATCCAAAGGCGCCTGAATTGGCGCAGGGGCGCCAGCGACTTCACCGTCGTTTACATGTTTCTGCCTGTAAATTTGACTAGTAGCAATACACAAAATAATTTTGAAAATTTACTCTACTAGTATATACTGATATATAAATTTCATATTAAAAAAACTAACACCGAAATAATTACAAAACATTTTTTCAAAAAGAAATGAAAAGCACATACTGTTGATTAGCATCAGTCATGTCAGAATTAACAAACCAAACGAAAAAAATTCGCGTTCAGTGTGAAAACAGATATGAAATCACTTCCTGCAAATTACTGAAAAAGAATGAATGAATGAAACAACCGGTTGTCCCGAATTTTTAAATTTCATTCGATTTGATAACGAATTCTACATACCATCATCGTCTAACTAGACGAATTTTATCACATCATAAAATTGCAAAAATTTTAATCAGCGTTGAACTATTTACAACTTTTCCACATTTCCACACAATACACAGACACACAGAGAGATATATAAACACACACATACACGCACACACTTACACAGACATTCACAATCGGTATACTTCATAACAAAATACAACCGGTTATACGACAAACGCAGACGGGTGTGTACGTACGAGCACAGACATACATACATACATACACAGACATCATCACACCCTCAATGAGGCATATCAACACAAATATACACACCTATGCTTACGTCGATATCCGTAGAGGTATTGAAGAGATGTATGCACATACGTCTGTAAAATCACATATACATTCATCTCTACAAACGGATAATTAGAGAGTACATGCTACCGAATAAAAAAATTATCATACATATGCTTAACATAGACAAGTATACAGTACAAAAATATACTTTCACACACACATACACACACACACACACACGCACACACACACACACACATGAATTTCGTACACTCAAATTTCGATATGCAAAAACGCACGCACACACTTCACCAAAACATCATGTTCATCATCAACATCAATCATATGCACTATATAGATCATAAAAAGCCTCTATAAACGCATACATATCCACGCATACACGTACGTAATTACTTAAAGGAAAAACAACCACCAGAAGTAAAAGACACCACCACCACCAGCATCAGCACCACCACCGCACGACGCAACCACCTACCCAATGCCATCACAGCCTAAACTGACCTCATTCACAGTTATTTACTGCGCGGGCAAGAAAACACGACCATATGCAACTAATGAACAATTAATCTTCGGTCTATTTGATACGGATGCGTAAACTTCGAGCAAGACATTCGTCGTGAGCACATTAAGTTAACGCAATGAGTCGAGAGTGAAATCGAAATCGAAATCGAGAATGAGAATGCTTGTTGTACTTCTATTTAGCATTTCTTTTATCATTTATATATTATAAAATTTATTACATAAGAATTTTCTGATGTAAAATCAACGTAATAAGTCAAGAATGAAATCGAAACGAGGCCGAGACCGAGAATAAGAATACTTGTTTTGCTTTTACTTGGCAATTCTTTTACTATGTGTATTATTATTTATGTATTATAAAATTTATTGTATAAAAATTTCTGATGTTTTCTTTTGAAATGTTAAATATTATTTTGTTTTTTTTTGAAGAAATAATCAGTGGTATAGAGAAGATTGTTTTATATTGAGGAAGAGAATTTTTCAAACGTTATATAAAATGGAAATTAGTTTAGTACTTATATTTTACCAAGACATTAATAGATAATGCATTAATTTTTTTTATAAGTATTGTATAAAGTATATATTTGCCTATTTGCTTAACTATTAAGGTTTTAACAAGCTTAAATTTGGTTTTGATTTTGATCATCCACTGAGTTCAAGTACAGGAGCTATGGTAGTAAAAAAAAAAGAAGAAAAATCAGTGGTTCAGAAGAGTGTGATAGTTTTAATTTCGGAAGTCGTGTTATCTTCTTACACTTATTCATTTGAATTATCGAGATAGTTTGATAATTATTACTCATCTCAATAAGAACATATAAATTTTGCACAATTTAAGTTACATTAATAATTGACATTTTTTATCTTTAAAGTAAAAAGTTACCGAGTATTCAAAAAAACATTACTATTTCACATTTTCCTTTGTGAAATGTACCGGAAATGGCAGTCGTAAAATTGCCGTCCTGAATAAAAATACTTGAATAGAAGTAAGTAGGATGAGAGATTAATTGATAACTTTCTGAATAGGATTAGAGGTCAGTGAGATTAGGAATAATCTGAAGTGAGAATGACGCAACAAAAAGTTAACAGATGCTTTGGAAAATGATAGGATTTGTGAAGTGACATCGGTTTATGTGATGAGTTTGGAATTTGAATTGGAGAAGAAAGGGTGCAGTAACCGGAGAAATGATTAGATATTGATATCAGATGTTGCGATAATTTACGGTCATCAGAACGTATAATACTAATCAGCAATCTATTCATTTCTATTCTCATGACATTTTTTTCAAACAATCGATAACTATTTTGATTAATTAACGAATTAGTTGATGTCATCAAACCAAGTGTAATCGAATTGAAGATAGAACGGAAAATTAAAAAAAACTGCAATGGAATGTAAGATTCGAAATGAAATCGTTATGGGACAAAAAATGTCAGAACATTTTAGGGGAAATATTTAAAGATGATAGAAATGAATGAAAAAATGATAAAATAATAAGGCATATATACTTCATCAGTTCTTAGATCATTGGTGTAATCCGAAACGATGTGATCCTGAAACCTGAATCCGTGACATTTTGGTAAGCATAATTGCAAGCAGCGTTTTTTTTTTTGAATAGGCTTAATGTTGTAAAAAGATGAAATTCAATTTACTTTTGGCCAAGCAAAATTTTTCCCTTAATAAATATAATGTCTGCTGAATATACTTGGAAAATTTTTAATTTCTACAAAATGTTATTCAGCAACTGTTGATTTTTGGCATACGATTTAAGATTATATTTGAAAAACGCAATTTTACTGATATTTCAATGTGTTTAATATATCATCTAGTAAAAAATGAAAGATATTCGATTAGTGCTCTATATGTATTGAAATTTAGAATATCTTTACAGGTCATTTACATATCACCGAATTTCATCCCTTAGTTTCGAAACGGAAGATATCATCTATTTATTGATTTTTATCATGCTAAGAAAAAGATAAATTTCAGAGGTGTTTTTTATTTAATGGAAAGTAGCGGTGAACGATTTCATGAAGTTATCCCATCCTCATCTGATAGTGTCCTTAATACTCAACAAACTGCAACCGTATACGCCCGAGCAAAGCATGCCTTCAAAGGGCGCAATAATGACGAGGTATTCGTTTTATTATTTATTTTCATGCTTTCATTTCTAAATGCTGTTTATCTAGTAGTTTCAATTTATAACTTTGATTCAAATAATTTGATTTTTAAAAAATGATTTGGCGATTACCATATACATACATATATGTAATTTATTTTTCTGCACTTGCTCAAATACATAGCAATTCCTTAGTTCAATCTTGTTAAAATTGTGGTTGAATAGCCAATATACACTATTGTATTGTTTTCTTTCGTTGAAATTTCATTTTTTTTTTTCATAGACCGAATGAAAACTCGTACATGTTCCAGATAAGGAGAAAAAGATTGCTTTCTTTATGATCTTCATTTTTTTCTTGTTCTTTGCAATAAATCTTTTTTAGTCATCGTCAAAACTAGCAAAAATGAGTGGTATATTTTGATTATGCTGAAAGCTGAAATTTTTTGCACAGCAAAGTGTACCTCAATTAATTTTCCAGCTTTCATTTCGAAGAGGCGATGTTATTACCGTTACACAACAAATTGAAGGCGGTTGGTGGGAAGGAACGCTACATTCCTATACTGGATGGTTCCCATCGAATTATGTCACAGTAATACCAGAATCCGGTATAGATTTTTAGATAATCTTTCATCCATTCTTAGCAACTAAGTAATTTGAAAATTTAACTTTAGAAAGTTTATTAAATTGTTTAAACACACTACGTCAAATAACGCAACTTGGAAATTTTGGCTTTAAAGGAATTTATTACTTATAAAGCAGTTTGAATGAGTTACTTTGAGCAAGAGCAATTTTTCAAGTCAATCATTTCTTCAGAAAGATTTTTGCGATCTCGAAGTAATGGACCTCCAACATTGAATGGTGATGGGATATCATCTGGTGCAGCAAAAGAAACACCTCTGTTTTCTAGTGACACAAGTCGACAAGCGTATCGGAAACAGGTATACGACTCTCTTTTACTTTTATTTGAAACATTTAGTTCCACAGAAATTTTCTTTTGGTTCGAATTACAGCGTAGTGCTTCTTTACTACAAAAACTTGTTTTATTATAGTGTACTGTATTGTAGTTATTGTTATATTGTTATTATATTGTTATTATATAGTTATTATATTGATTTTTTTGTAGTTTTAAATACCCTTTTGTATAAAAAATTTAATTAAGATAATTGAGATCGCCAATGAACATTGACTATAGTATGGGTCCTAGTGTCAATATTTGACAGCAAAGCGTAATCGTAAGCTGTAATTGATATTGCCGGTAACTTAAAGTGCTATATAAAATTGTTCACAATATGCTATTTGCAGTAGTTGACCGAGTTTTGGTTACAGTTTTGCGTTTAGCTTTTCTAATTTCAGGTAATGAAAAGTTTTCTTGAAGCAGAACTGAAGTATGTCGATAGTGTCACAAAATTTAGCGAGGATACGCTGGCCAAAATTAAAGACTCTAAAAAGTATTTCTTTATATAATCTTTTTCTCAATCTTGTTATATCTGCAGTTTTTTTGGTATACTTTCTACATTCTGCACGAATATACGTCAGACCGTTGTATCGGTTTTGGAGGAAGAGTTGAAAATGAAGAAAGTGTAAAAATAATGCTATGATGGGAATTTTGTTCCTGAAAGGAATTCAATTTTCAATTGCGGTCTCAAATTTATATTTTTAGGATTTCTGAGAAGGATTTTCAAGTTCTTGTTGGAAATCTGCAGCTTCTCATTACTCATCAGCGCGAATTACTAAGTAATATCAAAGAAGCTGTTGAAAAAGATGCGACAAATGCTCGAATTGGTGGTTTACTGTTACGAGCAGCACCAAATTTACGACATCTTCTAAGGCTTTATTGCGAAAATCATCCAAAGGCAGTGGATTTGATTCTTAAAAATAAGTAGGCTTTTCATAAAAAATCTTCAGAAAGAAAGCAAAAATGACCATAGCGTTTATGGAAGTTAAATATATTAAAAGTTAAAATATTAATTGAGGCACTGTGTACATATTGTAGGTGCAGTAAGTGGTTTTATGTATTGATTTTATTTTCAACCGATATTTTCAGGAAACTTTATGAAGAATTGCTGGGTGAAATAGATTATCCTTTGAAAGATTTAATATCCGGATTGAGCCTCCCATTCCGACATTTGGAAACATATCCGAATATATTAAATGAATTGGAGCGTGGTATGCATGAAGCACATCCTGATCGAGGTGATACGCAGCGAGCTGCAGCTGTTTTTCGTGATATCAGCGTTTGTTTTATATTTCTGGAAATATTTTTTGGATATAATGTCCGTCGTTATTGACTATCTTTAGTGGGCTAGGACTGTGTTTCAGATCGTTCAGGAATTTCTATTTTATGCAACAATTAGACTTTCAGTTATTAAAAAGAAATTCATACGAGCAAAGCAATTTTCATTCAATTGCTTTGTTAACATGAATTTATGATCTCTCATCTACGATTGTTAATATTATAAATCAGAAAATAAAATGATCAACTTTATTGAGACTCATTTCAGAATTATTGCGGAACTTTACGAAAGCAAAAAGAGATGCAGTTGGAATTAATTGCTTCTGGTTCTATTGACGGTTTATCATCGGAAGAGCTGAAAAAGCTTGGGGAAATTCTGTACATGAGTATTGTTTCTGTAGATGACGTAAAGGCTTCTGTTGAAGAAGAACTCTCTTGTGATAGGTAATTTTTGTTAAAATTTTTGTAAAGATAAAGTAGAGGAGAGGGATTCTTAATTTTATGAAGATTGACTATTGCTAGGTTTGCTGCTTTTCAAATGTATCAAGTTAGTAATAATACAGGCTTTGCATGCTTTCATCCTTCGCTCTATCGATCATAGGGCGTCTTCTTTTGGTAACTATTTCGAACCAGTCAAAACTTTCTTTTGTTCATTTTTCCCCATTTTTGTTCCCTTCGGTTACAATTCTCATTTTCCAATGAATACCTAAAAAGGTACGGTTTATAAGATTTTAAATTGGCATAAACAGCTTTAAGTCAGGTAGAAAAAGTAATTTCGTTTATTAATTTGATTTCAGATGTGTAGTGTTATTTCCGACGACGATGCTTATTCTCGAGATCACCCCAAATGTAAATTCGTATATAATGAAGAAGAGAATTTCTCTTGACAAACTAACGTTGAAGAAAGCAGAAAACAAAACAACGTTAATTCTTTGCAATGGTATTTCTTCAAGATTAGAGCTTAGAGATAGAATAATCGGAATAACTGGATAGTTAATGTGATGTTTACCGAAAGATGTGCCCGAGATAGCTTCATGATCAGAGGAAGAAAGATTTAGTCTGTGCATTTCTCCGTTACAATTTGGTGTTGAGGGTTGATAGATGTTTTCTAATATTTGATTTTATTTAATTTTCGTTTCATTATTCGTTTTTTAACGATGAAAAACGAAATTTTTTTATAATGAGAGGGTAAATTACATTAGAAGATAGATTTACATATTTGTAATTCATTTCTTAATTTGGAAAACGGAAAAATAAGACGAAAATAAGTGAAGATCGCGGAGGGTAGTTAAAAAGGAAAAGAAAAAGAGATAGGAAGGGGGATATATTGAACATCGGAAATGGTTTAGTTTTCTTCACTTTTTCAAATTGTTGTATGCCTATATTTTTACTGGTATGAAATAGCTCTTAGTTTGGCACTTATTCGATTCCTTTAATCTTCTATTTAGGTCAAATCATACTTCATATTTTAATTGGTTACTTTTATCTCTCCTTAAGAAATAGTTTAAAATTTCGCTTTGTCATTGGCTCTGTCCATTTTGTAGTTTTTGCATACGAAATACTCTAGTTGTAGCTATTTTATGCATTTTTTTCAACTTCAGTTTTTTCTTAAAAATTTTGACTCCTACTTGACTTCCATATTGATTGCGTCGATTTCTTTTTTTAAGCTGATGGTTCATCAGAAATAGCGATGAACTTGTTGTCAAACGATGAACTGCAGAGATGGATTGAAGCATTCTCATGTTGTGCAAATCTAACAGTTACTGACTACTGTTGCGACCTTATCTCTTCTCTTGAACCTCAAAAAATCGATATAAGCAATATGCACAATATGGTTAGTTTTGTTTCCTTTTTTAACATTCATATTTTTAGTGCATAGTAGAGACTTGTGCCGTTTTGGTTCCAAAAACATGAGCAAAATATGCTGAGATAAAAAATGCTTCCATCACAATTTTAATAATAGTTATCGAGAACAAAAATATTGATGAATATATAGAAAGTATATAGATTACAGTTCACCATAAACTAAAATTGGATCGATAATATCGGAATTTAGAACAACATTACAAATTTAGGTGTAGCTAATTTTTTAAGCAATGTAGAAGAAATTTCTTGCCATATGCTGGAAATTTATATTCTTTTGCTTGCTAAAGTGAAATAGCAAAACTAACTGCAGAACATCGTAATTTTTATATATTAATGTATTCAATTTGATAAATTCAATTTGTTATTTGACCTTTTAGTTTCTCCCGGTAAACTTTTTCTTGTTTTTCTCGTCAAATCTCATTTGCTTTGATGAGAAAGTTTAATTTGCTTTATATTTTTCTTTTTGTATAAACTCTTTTAGACCCTTTTTTATTCATTTTGAGTTATTTTTTAGAAGATTATAGAATCATTTTCACTACACCTGAGAATTTTAAAAATAGAGTGAAGTGCAATTTCACAAATTTTCCAAATTTTAATGTGAACGTTTAATGTTTAACTGCTAACTGAATTGCTGCAATAAAATGAGATCTTCAATTCACTGAATATGAAAAAGCGGTATTTTACATTGCAAATTGCATTATCCTTCGTAAAATGACTGTTGCTGATGATTATCTAGATTCGAGAACTTTATGATTTAATTTACTTTCTTCACATGCCGACCATCTTCTGAAATTTAACTCGTTTTTTCTTTTATGTAATTTATCTTTATCGTGATGGACACGCTTATTTCAATGTTCACATACATTTAAAAAAATTTTATCTTTTTTTTCAAAAATAGATTTAGAGGATACTAATTACGTCTACTTTTTCATCTCATCGTGTCGGATTTCCGTAGATGTTATTATGATTGCCTTTCTGTACTTCTTTGAGTTGATATGCTCACCTTTCATCAAATCTTATTGTCATAGCTATGTTATAATTTCCCAATATATTGGGTTCCATTACTAGATGAATGAATGTTCTTACTTTTTTGAGGAGAACGTCTAGAATATCTCTTGCTTTAACGATGCCTATTTTGTAATCAGATAAATTCTTTTGCTCTGCTTATCTTCTTCCTCATACGAAGAAACACAGAGTATAATCAGATGTTTCTTCATTGCTTTTTATGATGTTGATGGCAGTAATGATAACGATGTAGTAGATGATAATGTGATGACAGCAATGATTGTGATAATAGAAGATGACAGTTGATGGTATGTGTATGCAACTCAGAGAGTAACTATAAGTAGCTAAAAATTATTCTACTAATAGCTTTTCGTTTTTTAGCTTTTTTTCATCTATCTTAGGTAGTGATGCAAAGAAATGATATTACTATAATTTACATAGCAAGTGTTTTTTCCTCTTCGTATCTCCATTTTCCATTCTATGTTTTCGTATTCAGTGATTTTTTTCCTCCTTCTGATTTTTTTATGAATGATTTATGTTTCTTCGTATTGCATGTTTCATGCATGTCTCTGTATAACCATCTTTGCTATTAAATTGCTTTCTTTCTTATTGGATAGATTATTTTATTTTCATGAAATTTGCAACATAAATTTTGCAAGCCTTCTCTAGCGAGTTTTATCAAATCTCATTCCATTTCTGCAAACTTCTACAAAAAATTTAATAGTTGAAAAATTATGTTTTACTTACATATTTGATTCCTATACGCGGAATTTATAGATTTTTGAGCTATCAGTAATCACATCTCTTCGTTTTTGTCGTTTATTATTTTGTAAAATTTTCCAATTGGGTACCGTCTTTGGTCGTAATATAAAGAACATGAAGGAAGATTGACGGTCTTTAAGAGTTAGAATTCCTTTTACTTTTCAAACTAAACTTTTTATAAGATTTGTTTTATGAAAGAATGTTCTTATAATCCTGATGTTTTATACGAAAATTTGCTGATTTTAATAAAGAATTTGGTATTGAATTCATGACATTTTTGCTACGCGAAAAATGACTTATTAGAATTTGAAAATGGCTTATAGCTTCAAGCATTAAAAAAAATCATATAACAGTAGTTATTTAATCCTTAGAAAATAGGCAATATTGTCTTCAACTGTTTAAACAAAAACTGAATGCGATAATGGTCTAAAGATAGTTAGATCAGAATGACCGGATTAAAAAGTAATAGCGCATGAAGTTGGTTTTGTTATATTTTTTGTTCCTTCTTCCTATTTAACTTTTTGTTTTCATTTTCTTGATTATTTTTTATTAAATGGAGAAAATGAAGTGGATTTTTAAAATCGATTAAAATAAAATTTTCAAGTACTTTTAGATTTTAAAAATTCAATGAAAATTTAAAAGAAACAAAAACAACGGTGTAAAATTATTTTTGTCAAATTAGAAACTTCTCAATTTTTTATGTTCTAATGGCAGAAAATATTTCAGCGTTCTTTCAATATTCTATTTTCGCAAGAACTTGTTTACTCTAAATTGCTTTTTTTTCTTCATTCTCAAGGCTAGTAAAAGTATGGTGTATTTTTTTTTGTCCATTTATCTATCTGTTCGCTATCTCATATATTCAATTTTTCAATTTAAAATTTTTAAAATGTAGGGCGAGGCTATTTGAAATCTGCCGATTTCACGTACTGCGTCCATCTCTATTTTACTTTCTCATTAAGGTACTACTTTTCTTGTTGAACCAAGCAAAATTTTTTTTGCATTCTGATCTCATCAGTATTTAATTTATTATATTAAGCCGTTTTGCTGAAATTTCAAACATGTATTATCAATTCCAGTATTCTGGAACTTGATAATATATGTTTGGATTTTTCTGGTTTAAGCTTATGTAATCTCTAGGTTTCTTTTTTTTGAAATTAGATTGTTTTCTGAAGTTCTTAAAGATCCAGTAAGGATGAACCTTCTATTCCCATTGATTAATTAAAAAAATATATTTTTATAATATATAGATGATTAAACCTTATTAGTTGCATCCATTTTATGAATAATTTTAGTTTGCTGCGAATTTTTCTTCGGTATTTTAGACTGCAAACAATGCTTATCAAGAATCATATTTCAATGGAATTAGCTTTCAAATTTTTTAAATTTTACTCCTAACTTGACGAAGTAAATACTAAGGCATGTTTAATACTTTTATGAAATTTATTTCTAGATTTTGTCTCATCTTAATGATGATTTCATTACTGAGTATGTCATTTGTTATCCACACAACATAAAATTTTTTTAGCTCTAATGATGCTGCTTGCATGTGAATTAAGTTTAACATTCCAAATTTTCACGTATCTTATTGATAATACTTGTCAAATAGCCGAGAAAAAAAATTTTATATCAGAAAGCTCTGGAAAGATGACAAATTGCTTGCTGATCGATACGTTTTATAATAATGATTCAGATTCTTAACATATGCATATATCATTCATAATTAGAATCTTCCTAAAATATGAATACACAATACTCAGTCATGGATTCATTTAAAAATTAATGTAGCGTCTAACAAATATAAAAAATACAGTAGATTAATTTATAAATTAATGTTCACATTATCAAACATTTTGCCAGTATGTATCCTCTCGAATAATTCAAACCGCTAAAACGAACTGCAACTTTTTTAAAGTTTTGGTATCGAGAATACTTCGCTCTTCAATTTGAATATATATTTATTAAATTACCTCTTATCGTAAAACACACCTTTTTAAAAATGATCGTTTCACTTAGTTGTTATTGAGGTACTGTGATAATAATGTTGAGCGTTCGCTTCAGCTGTATAGCTATATATTTCAGTTTTATATTTGATCAGTAAATTTCCAATAATTTTTCAACGCTTATTTCTAAATTATAAAATATTAAATTGAAAAATTTTTTTCATTTTCAATTATACATATGCATTATTATCATACCATAGTCATTCTTCACAGTTATAAGAATATGAGATGTTAAATTTTATTTGGTAATTTCAAGAATAAGATAGAATGCTCTTATAATTTTCATACTGTAATATTTTTCTGTTTTTCTTTTTCTAAATGAAAGATCGTACATTATCATGATCATCACTTAACATTAAGGATAACTTACAATTGATTTTTGAAATATCAGCACCATTTGGCAGATTTGGTAGATTGTTGAAAATGTGATGAGCAAACGAGAGGAAGGAAAGTGAAATAAATAAAATGTGCGTTGTTTCCCAAGCTGCCAATTTACTAGCGGACCTCATTTTAATGTTACTTTTTTCATTTGAATTGTAAAATTGATATGTGCTTTTTCGTTCCACCAATTCTATGTGTGTTTTTTTTTTTTTTTGACAATACAAAAGTTTCAGATTAATAAATATTAATTGGATATTACAGTTGAATGTTCATTGATAATTTAGGTAGATTGATTTAGTTTAAGTGGACTAGGAATTATTTCCTATTTTAATAAGCTGTAATGGAAATAATCATTGATGATTTAGCTGATTAAGGAATTAGCACTGTGAACTATTGTAATTGTTAAAGTCTGTATCAGATTTCTATTAGGAAATATGAGAATTAATGACAAAATTGTTTGGATAATTCGGAAAATGAGGTGGTTTTATTAAAGAGGACTTTTAGATATTAGACGTTATTGCGTAATGAGAATAATTTATGATGAAGAAAGATAGAACAGGAAAGATAACGAAAAAAATTATTAAGTGTGACTTTAATGAAAAAAAACTTTTCGAATTAATTTTATAAAAAAGTATCCATGTTTGTATATTCAATATATATCTATTATAATTTTAATTTCCATAATCAGTTCGAATCGTTGTGAAAAATTAAAATATCTAAAGAATTTTATTGCTCTTTCTATAATTTTATTACTGTTTACAGAATATCATACCAGTGTTCGAATTTTAAGATTTTCTTTAGTGATTGTTATCTATTGCTGTTTTTTTCAATATCACGAAAGGAGAGAAATTTTTATTTCAAATTGACTGAAATTAGAGTGGACAATTGCTTGAGTGTGTTGGTGGTAATTCAAGCTGCTGCTGATATTATTTTTTCGTTAATCAGAAAAAAAAAGAGCATTAGCTTACTCCGATCGTACCACCCACTTCACAACACATATTTAGAATATATGTATTTTTTCTAGCATTTTGTTTCAGCTCGAGCTGATAGCAATACTTTGAGTGTAAGCTTCAGTTTAAATGAAATTTATTATCAATATTATTTTTGGTATTGAATTTTTTTATTTTCATAGACAGCAGCATTTAGAAAATTTGAAATGCTATGAAAATAGTGAAAGTAATCATTTTAGTATTCTTGTATTTAGAAATGCTTCTTCAAATTATCTGTGAATAATAGTCAACCCTGAATATCGGGCGATTTTCATCTGTTTAAGCTGGCCATTTAGTCATATTTTCAATAATTGCAGTCATTTAAACTTGTCCTTTTTTTTGTGATGTGATTTGGGGTATCTTAGATGTATTTCTCGAATTTTCGCACCGGAATCAGTTGTCATTTTATGAGCTATCAGCTTTTTTTCACCACTATCTTTACTTGATTTTAAATCGTTATCTGAGTGGAAACATGAGAATTTGCAAACTGAGCTAGTTTTAATTTCTAAAATATCTAGAAATATATTGAATCGCTGATTTATCGCTATTCGGAAAGTTTTAGCGAAAATTTCAACTACAAAGATTTTTATTTTAAGCTTAATGTTTCAGTCTCGTTTAGTTTAGTGAGCCAGTGGCTGATTTCGTTTGTATTGATTTTGCGTATTTCGAATTAAAAGGACCAACGTTCCCATACATGGAAATTTAGGAAGCAGCTTCCTTTCTCGTGATGCTTTTTTGATTCATCATACTATAAAAGAATCGAAATAATAAAGAGATTACAAATAATTTCCATTCCTCTTATCAGTACCTTAATTGTTTTCTTAGCTATCAACAGTGATATTGAATTTGTCATGAATGATTGGAAGTTTATGATTTCCTTTCTCAGACTTATAAATATTTTTAATATTGAAATATTGAGCGTATATGCTATTATTATTATTATTATAACTATATTTGCAAAGCTGGATTATGTCCAGAGATGTGCAATACATTGATATGAATGTTGTGTATCGTGGAATGTGCTCATTGACACAATGATCGATGTCGGATAAGAGAAATGGCCTAACGACTGCAATATGCTGTCTTCCTTGGCTTCATCTTCCATGCTTTCGTTACAAAAATACAGCTAATCATTCCAATCATGTATTTCTTTCTTCTCTTTTAATATAGATACAGAGAAGTTGCGATAATATTGTTTAATAATTGTAATAATTTATAATAAACCAGTGATGAAGTTTAAGGAATTTGAATCTTGAAGGTAGGTATTTGCTTTTAAATTAATGGGTTATGTTCGCTTTGAATGCCTAGAAGAAAGATCAATACTTTTTAAAGTTTGCACTGAATTTCAGCTTATCGTAAAATATCACAATCTTGAAAATTTTGGCAGTAAATGATCAATGGGATACGGTGAGGATAGAAATAGAGAAATCAGTTATAATCAGTTCCGTGAAGTAGAATAGAAAAATAATTGCTCATTATAATTAGTCGTTATTAGAAAAATAGTTAGTGGGTAATAATTAAATAGATAGTGTACTAATTTAATAATTGATATTTTTAGTAAGTTATTTTGATTCGACAAATTTTGAACAAAATATTTGCTTCAAAAAAGCGAAGTTGTGCTTAATGTGTTTAGATGATAATAGTCTACTTTACTGCAATTATTACTTTGATTTTAATAATTTTCGATTGTTCCAATGTCTTTTTTTTGAATGATTGCTTGAATATTTTTAGTTTTTATTTTTACTTTTTATTCGTCAGTTGATTTTTGCTTTTAACTTAATTGAAAATAGCAAACAATTTGAGTTGATAAGCAATCGATTTTCTGTATCTTATTTTAGTCCTTCAAAAAATAGACAAGTTTTCATTGGTGCTATGTAATAATAAAATTCAACGATCAATCTAAAAAAATGCCAATAAAAAATCATTTACAATTGTGATTTAATAATGGTGATATAATTAAATCTTTTAAAATAAATGAGAATCAATATTTTAATTGGAATAATCATTATCAAAAGCAATGAAAATCATAGAAGTTTCATTACCAATTAATAACTAGTAATGATTTTTTAATATTTAATTTTTTTCAGGCTGAAATATCACCTCTTCGTAAGGCAGAAATATCACAATTACCGGCAGCAATTAAAGCAGACAACGCTAAGCGAAATGCGTAAGTTTCAGTTCTTCCTTTATGACATTTCACCGCCTTTAAGATCCATCTCTTTTTTTTTATTAAAGCGTTGAGTAATTTATTCGCTGAATCTTCTACCTCTAATTGTATTAAAAAAAGAGAATCTTTCATTGGTTCATTGATATTTTTAGGAAATAAATTTTCACATCATCATCAAGAGCGTAATTTTTCGAAGGTTTTTTTCTTTACTTTTTTTCCTGAATTTTTGAAGTAATTTATTTATTCGTATCGATTCTATATCACTTTTCTCATCGTTTTCCAATTTTAACTGTTTTTTTTTTGGTTTTGTCCGACTCGTTGCTCACTAGCTTCCGGTAACTACTTTAATCGTAGCCATTGGTTTCGTTTTAGATTTATTGGAGTACTTTTTCTCATTAGTTCATATTCTTTTTGTTATCCCTTGGTTATAAAATACTGAAATTTTGTGGGTCTTGAATATCACTGAAATTTTAGCTTAAGTTTCAAATATAGTGATATTTTACATACATTTTTATTGTATTTCCTGAAGAAAATTTTTATGACAAGTTATAATTTTACTTTTTATTGTTTTATATTTTATTGATTCTTGTTTTTTTTTGTCTTTTTAGATATTGAGATGAGATATCTATTTTATTTTATTTCGAAATTCAATTCTTTATAATTTATTAAAAATAATTGTAAAGAATCAGTATTTGATTTGACTTATCATCCATATTTTGCATTAGATTTTATATTTGATATTTTAAATTTGTGATTGTGATATTTAAGAATTGGGATATTGCAGGCTTCCACCAGGTTTGCGATTTGATCATAAATTGGAAATGGTGCTACCCGAGGGAATCAATGGTAATGAAAGCACAAAGGATCCGCATTCAAAACGCACAAGAATGTATTCTGGATACTGCCTGCGACCATTTCCAGCTGCTCGAGGCAGTTATGCCGTTGATTACTCTAAGAAAGCAAATATCAAATTACGAAAAGAAAGTTCGTTGCTTTCTTGTAATTTTTATCGGTGACTTGTTAAATCTAATTCTTAATTGAAATTTAGTTTCAGCAAGAAATATATTCTTGATAAAGTTTACTAAATTTGTGCCTCTTGTCTTCATAGATATCCATATTCCTTTGAACTATAGTTTTCTCATCTTTCAGTATCTCAAGGTGATCAGGAAGATGCATTTCTGTTGCATATCGTAGAAGGTTATAGTTCAGCTGTTTTACCGCTAAAACGTGCTGGTAATGGAATGCAGTCTTCATCCGTCCACGAATATGATGCGCCACAGTTAATTGTTGCTGAAAATGAAAAAATGTTTGTTGAAGAAGTGATTGGTGATCAAATGGTGGTCAAGGAAAAGTGAGTATTGAAATAACAAAAATTAGACTTCTTATTTAAATTAAAATCTAATCGTAAAATAAGTTTTTTGACATGAGTTTAGTATCTCAAGTCATTTATTTATTTATGTTATCATTTTTGGTTTTTTAGCAATCTTTTTTTAAAACCTGACTTTTAAGTTTTAAATTACGGAAAAAGATAATGAAAGATTACTTTAAGTATTATTTTCTGTAACGACAAAATCATTATTAAATTTAGAACTTTATATTTTTTATATCATTAATTGCGTAATCAATGTGTCTGGATTTTTCAGAAGTCTTGTCGATACAGTTTATGCGCTCAGAGATCAACTTAACAATGTGCAAAAGGTAAATTTAATTTTGTTTTTTTCGGGATTTATTTTCGTCGGCTTTTCAGCGTAAAGGCAAAATTAGGCATAAGCAGCATCATTTAATACCATTTAATTGCAGAATTTGCAAAGTTTTTTGCCAATGAAACCTTAAAAAACAATTTTAAAATTAATAAATTTTTTTTGCAGGAATTATTTCAATTAAATAAAACAGTTGATCGGGAACAAAAATCACGGCGCCGTCTAGAAGAACTGGTAAGAAAACTTTGTCAACAATTACAACAACAACAACAGCATGGACAGAAAGTTTCAACAAATTTGACTTCTAAAGCACCGCTGTCAGCACGTGATTAATAGAGTGTAAATGGCCTTCGTTTTTTAACGTTTTTTTTAATGTTGCTTTTTGTCTGTCACTAGCTATTACCTATCATCATCTTTCATTGTTCGCTAGATAGGTATATAATATCTGGTAAGGAATTGGTAAATCAATAGAATTTTTTAAGATTGTCTTTGGTGTCTATTTCTTTTCAGAAATAGTATCAGTGTAAGTCTAACATCTCGAATGAAGCATTCAACTGCCAGTTACTCGTTAACGTGGAGAATAGTTAATTGAGATTTTTTCGATACCAATTGTCTGAAATGTTTAGGTGACGATGTAACACGTTTGTTTAGTTAGGCAAGATTAACATAACCTTTCTACTTTCATCATAACATTTTAATTAGTTACAGTTAGGCACTGATTTCATCTTATTATTATATTTATGGTTCAGCTAAGTACCGAGAATGCTGAAAATTAGCGGTTTCTTGAAAAACGAAGGATTGAAGAGGGGAAGTTACGAGATTCCTTCATTCTTTTTTTCTTATCCAGATCACTGATGAAACTATGCATATATAATGAAATTATTATGTTGCAGACACATATGTTTGTTATGTTATCCTACTGTCGGAAAGATATATCGTTTATATATCGATATAGCGATATAGCTTTTTCAGAGTATCGATACAGCTTTTTCAGAGCTGTTTTATTGTTTCGTTAGCTTTTTCTGTTTCCTTGTAATGCAGCAAAAATTAGTCTTTTTGATATATTAATGTATGTATTGCTGTTTGCTATGATTTCATTTACATGATTTTTTATCCAGACAATGTATTTATTATTTGTATTTTTTCTCTCACATAAACTATCATCAACCAAGGAAGTAAGAAAACGCTTATTAATTGAATTTAACGCATTTTACTGCTTTTTCGTGCACTTTTACTCCATTATTTTATTCATATTTTCCTTCACCTGACATGGTGAAAGTGAAATAAAATTCAATTTATTGACTTACTAAAATGTATTTAAGATATTAGTATACCTTTTTACTCCTTTTTCCGGTCGGATCCGAAATTTTCAATTTTTACTATTATTATTCCTATAGAATTTTCAAGTTTTTCTCCTCATAATGTCTACTTCTCTATACGTACGCATTTTATTCATGTTTATTAGTAGTTTTTAATTTTTATAATTTACACATAAAAGCATGTACTTAATTTTTCTCATTGTTCAGTTATAAATTAAAAGTATTCATGTATTATTTCACTATGAAACTGTGAAACAACTCTTAAAAGCTTTCAATTTTATATCATGCAAGTGAAAAAAAATTTAATTAGGAAATGAGTAATTCGGTATGGAAATGTTCAACTATTGATATAAGTAGTGTTAACTTACTTTGAAGTTATGCTCGATTTATTCTAATTCATTTTATTTGTTGAAATTATTTTATTGATATAGAATTTTCTTTCCCTGATAAGTTTCACTTGTTTTTATTTTTTAAATTTATAACGCATGAACTATTCAGAGAGAAATTAAGTGAGATTGAATGAGTTTTGTTGAAAAATGAATGTTTAAGATCAGAAAATTTTATTTTCACACTGTAAAAAATAAGAAAAAAAATGTTCAAAAATTTGATATCATTCTTTACTTTCTATATATTCACATAACTTGTTTTATCATTATGATCATTATTATTAACTACCAAGAAATTTTATCAGATATCTGATTGATCAAAAATTGAAATTCATTTTGTAGTTTCAAGTGAAGTTCATGCTATTTATCTTGAAGTGCCTTCCTTATTATTTTGTTAATTCACACATTTATTTGTAAGAATAGATCAAATATATTCCAGTGCTAAGTAGTAAATCAATTAATCATATAATAATTGAAAATGATCAATTGCTGTAAGTTGCATTATGTTATAACTTCTTCTTCATATGTGCTGAAAAGTGAAGTTTTTAGGATAAAATATTACCTTCCGGATGATATGATTTTACATCGAGTGATATATTTTTAAAAATAAATTGATCACTTATTTCTAAAACTTTTTCTTTTTTTTCCTAAGAATTAAGTATTACTAATATTATTCGATTGATTTCTAGACCGGATATGGTCAGTAATTGAGGTTATGGAATGCCTATCGAACTATCGAAAAAAATTACATGATGTTTGTTGCTTGATTACTTATTTAATTAATTTTTAATTTAAAGTAGTAAAATTATTGAGATTTTATAGGTAATAGGCTTTTCATTAAAATCGTGAACTTGAGTCTTCGTGTTTCTTTTTTCTGAGATTTTTCTGGAGTAATTAAAGTTTCAAAAATTTTCATTTTTGACTTGTTAAAAATTACAGCTGAAATGAATTTTATTTTATTTTTTCAGACATTCTACTTTAAGTTGTGTTCTTACGTAGCTTTAAATTAATTCAATTTAATTTAGATCATATCTAAATTGCTCTTTTAATTAGATCAAAAAATTAATTTTCTATATCAGTGTTAATTTAACTAGATTTCTAATATATAATGAAATCGAATGAAATTCATCATTATATTATTTAAGACTTTAGGTTTAATTATGAGATTATCAAAAATAGGTAATTTGCTATCTTGTAAAAGAAAAAAAACGATAGCAGATATTGCCATCATGAAAGAGTGGATTTATTTAATGGATTATAATTTGGTATAAACTGGTCATAATTTTAGTCTTATCAGTTTAATTTGTCTCAAGCAATTTTTAATTTAATTTTGGTTAAGCAAAATTTGATTTATTTTGGATCCATTTTATTTTGGCTCGAAGTGATTGTTCATTTTTCTTTTCCAGTTTGAATTAACAAAATTGGATCAATTTATATCTAATGTTCTAATTTTCATTGCAGTCACTTCATTCTTTTCAATGGCTCCGATCGGTTCTTACAATTTCAATCGTTATCATACCATGCGATCTGTATTTTCACTATTTTACAATGGCACTACTCATATTTTACATCAACGATACCGTAAATTCTTTATTTTTTCTTTTTAAGCATTTTTACTACAAAAATCATTTATACTCATTAATTCTAATTGTACGTTTTTTTTTTCTTGATTTAATTTTTTTCAATTTCGTTCGTAGATAAAGAAATGATTATTAATCAAAATGGTTAGATCTTGTTTAGTTTATCGATCAATTATATTAGGATAAGCATTCGTTAATATATTTCTGGAATAGTTTTCTCGTTTCCTATGTTTTTTTGTTTATTTTTTTTCTCTTTTGCTTAAATTATAGTTTTATTTTTTTTCGATTGATAGAGAACTGATAGTAAAATAACTTTGAACCCGCGAATAAAGTATATATTACCATCTGTATTTATCTAACTACTTTTAACTTTAAATAGTACGTTTGATCTCTTTTAGAATTTTTACATAGCCAGTAAATTTCTTTTGTATTTTTGTCTACAATAACTAATACTATTGAAGATGAAGTTTTGTATTGTTTAATAATTATCAGCTTGATAAGAGGAGCTTTTTATTTTTGAAAGAAAAAGGAGTAAAAAAGAGAGAAAGAAAGAAATTGTATTATGACGTTAAAATAAATAACAATTTCATTATCATAAATTACTTGATGAAAATATGATGCAATTAATATTTTCTAAATTATTTCCTTTCATCATACAGCAAAAATGTATTAATGGAAGATTAAGTGCTATACTGAAAGTAATGGATAAATAAATATTGTTATAATGGTTAGGAAATTTTTCATTTTTTTTAGCATTTATTGATTACATATATATTAAATTTAGTTCAAAATGAATTATCTTCATTTTATTTTACTTAGTTTATTTGTGGTTTATGTTTTTTATTATTTATCGATTATGGGAATGTATTAAATTTATTTCAAAAGTTATCTTCAAGAAATTATCTTTATTTTTTTTTACATATAATTGATTTATGCTTTATGAATACCTTCGTAAGAATCTTCTTTTTCTTGTTTTTTCTGAAAAAAATTAAGGATGCTTTAATGCTTTTATTTAAACCAGAATATTCTATTTAATGAGGAAAAAAAAGAAAAAAAATTTTCGAATGAAGGACTTTTGCGGTATTTTCTGGTAATTTTATTGTTTTTAAAAAAAAACGATGAAATGGTAATTTTCTATTTTGTTAAAAAAGAGTGTAAAGATTGTTGATATTTTCATGTGTATCTTCTTCTTTCATGTTTTTTCTTTTTTCAAAAATTTTTTGTTTCTCTTAATAACTAATGTTTGATGATCAAAATTGCTCAGTCATATCATTCGTTATGGGTAGCATTGCTGCTTGGTGTTACCAGCTTTTCTACTTGATCATAATCATATTGATCAATGATTTAGAGTGTAAGAATCGTGTTGAAATTATTAACCGATCATTTCATTCATCTCTTTCATCGTGGCAAAATAATCGTCCTAAACGTTTCGAGATAAAAATGGATGAAAATAGTGAAATTGATATCGATTCATCAAAATATCCACTTGCACGAAAAGATGATTCAATTGTGGACGATTTTCATGGTACAAAGGTAAGGATTAAAATTTTCTAGGATGTGATAACTTTTGATAGTTTCTGTAGATGGAAAATGAGTTTTTGATTAGACTTTGTTTTGAAAGTAATTTCGGATTTAGTTTATATTCAGTTTCAAAAATTTAGTTTTATTTACTCGGTAAATTCGTTTGTTTTTCTAAATTTCATCTTCAACGTCTACCTTACTGTTTTATTAAGATGCCCGCTGAAAGCAATTTATAAGATATTTCGAACTATTTATTGAAATATTATTAAAATGTACAATAATTTTATTTTTTAAGAAGTACTGAATTACCATCTTCATCTTTTAAATCTAAAACTGGTTTATTGATGTATTGATTCTTTCTGGTTTTCTTTTTCATTTCAACAACGCATTTTAGATCTGGCATTCTGTTAATGAAATATTTCAGCTTCTCCCTAAAGATAAGCTGAACTTCTGAAATTCTAATTGAAAAGACAAAAGGAAGCTCTTTTTTTCTCTAAAATCCAAAGTGTTCATAGCTCATAGAGATTGATTGCAGGTAGCAGATCCCTATCGATGGCTAGAAGATCCGGATTTGAATGAGACAAAGGAATTTATTCAACAATTGAATTCAATCTCTCAGCCATTTATTGCAAGTTCGCCTTACAGAGAAAAGATTCGTAAAAGGTATAAATTCGTTTGGAGAGGAATTTTTCTCTCGGAAGTTAAAAACATACAATTTGAACATTTGCATCATATTTAATATAATATGGGTAATTTCAGACTGACAGAACTTTGGGATTATGAAAAATTTGGTTGCACTAGTAAAAGAGGTGATTATTACTATTATTACCACAATTCGGGATTGCAAAATCAAAGGTACTTAATTACATTTTGTCGTAATTTTTTAATGTTTTGTAAATTGTAGTACTTATTTTGAAGTTACTTCTTAATAGATGAAGTTTAGGCAGATTCCATTTGACTAATCTTAGAGAACTCAATGATTTTAACATTGTTCGATGATTTTATGATTGAAAGTATCACTGATTCAATATGAAAAACATCTTAAATTGTTATATGGTTCATATATTCATTATTTTTCTGATAACCACAATCCAAACAGTTGAAAAAAAGCTTTGTTTGCTAGGGAAATTGTGATCAAATAAGAGAGTAAGTAAGTCAAGAGTAGTTAACTTCTTTTCTTGCATTATTTTTTTTTCACTTAGTTTTTTTTTTAATCTCCATGATTATAAATATTGTTACTGTTTAGTGTTTTGTATCGTCAAAAAACTTTGCTCGGTGAAAGTGAAATATTTCTTGATCCAAACAAATTCTCCGAAGATGGTACTACCGCTATCCGTATCGAATGTTTCTCTCATGATGGTTCCATATTAGCATATGGTCTATCGGAAAAAGGCAGTGATTGGGTGACATTAAAGGTGAAATTTCTAAATTTCTTTACAACTTTATTCTATATCAAACTAAGTTGTGTAAAAAATTTAATTTAACTGTATGATAAAATCATTCATTTTGATATTTGGAAACTGGATAGCAAGATTAGAATTTCTGAAATTAGTTGCTTCATTTTATGCTTTTTTTTTCAGTTTAAAAAAGCTGATGGTACTGATTTGAACGATACAGTAGTAGGCGTTAAACACAGTGGTTTAGATTGGTTGATCGATAACAGTGGAGTTTTTTATTCGGTATATGTTCTTATTATTAATCAGTGTAATTTATTACTGATTAATATTGAAAGTACTGGAAGTGGAAGTATCTGATTTTTTTTTTCAATTTCAGAAATATCCCGAACATAAAAGTGCGCTGGAAGGATCATCGACGGAAAAACACGAATACCATTCATTGTACTTTCACAAACTAGGTACTCCGCAGAGCGATGATGTTTTAGTTGCTGATTTTCGATCTCATCCCGAATATATGTGGTTTGTATTTTATATATCTGTGTTTATGTGAACGAAGGTTACGTCTATTTATTTGTTAACATTTGTTTTCATAGAACTTTCCTTTTCAGTTGTGAACATTTCACTTATTCAGGAGAATAAGCCAATCATTTTTACTTTGGTGTACTATTGTCTGAAGCAAAAGATGGAGTAATATGTAAGGAGTTTACGGGAGTAACTTTATTTACGCAGAAATGAAATCCTTATAGTAATTTATAGATATCAAATCTCTGATTTATCCGGCTTTCGAATTTTTATTTTATTTCATTTTTAGTACTCTGCTTTTCTTCTAGTTCTGGTAGCGTAACAGAAGATGGTCGTTATTTGATAGTGCATGTTAGTCGAGGTTGTGATCCGTACAACATGCTTTACTATTACGATATTCAGGAAGCGCAGCAAAAAATTACGGATAAACTACCCTTGAAACCACTGTTCGATAAATTGGACGCAAAATATGAAGTAAGTTTCTTTTAGTTAATTTTTGATAAATGATAATGGCGATTTCAGTTTTCTGATAATCTCTATATCTTCGATATCTTCAACAGTGTTGTAAGGTGTTTAAAAAATTGCAATCGGCTAATCATCAGTTAGCCATCAATAGATTACTCGTAACATTTGGTTCAATACGTGTATTCATTGCCTATATCCAATACGTTCAATACGTAGCATCCATTCGTATAATTTCTCAAGTTCAATAACAATTTAAAATAAGACCGAAATATATTTAAATACATATTAGAATTGCTGAATCAATTATTCTTCCAGCTGATTGATAATGACGGTGATATAGCTTTAATTCTAACGAATTACGATGCACCTTTGTTCAAACTGATAAGAGTGAACATGTCAACAGCTAATGAAGGACCTTCTGAATGGGAAACAGTAATTCCAGAAGACAAAAAGAATAATCTAGAATGGGTGGCAAATGTTGGTGGAGATCGTTTGCTGGTTTCATATATAGAGGATGTTAAGGTATCGTGAAGCTTCTTCATGGTACTATTTGAATAATCTTAGTTATCGTTTTTTTTAGTGTTTGTTTCATTTGTATTGAAAAAGTTTTTGCAATAATTATTTAGAGCCTGTGAAAATTTTGAAATTTACTTTCAAATAGCAGAATCTATAATTTGTTTTTTTTTACAAAAATGCTAGCGATCTAATTAGAATAACAGCAGCAGTTGTTGCAGAATAAACTTTATGTGTATTCTCCAAAAAAGGGCCAGAGATTGTATGAAATACCACTGGAAATAGGAACAATATCAGGATGTTTTGGTCGTAAAGATCAAACAGAGATATTTTTGCGATTTGATTCATTTCTTACGCCAGGTATTATATACTATGCTGATTTCAAGGGTACAGAACCATCAGATCAAATCAAATTAAAGGTTGGATATTCTTATTTTTTTAAATGATTTTGCATCTTCAAAAATGCAAGGTTCTATAGTGCAACTTGTTTCCCAACGTTTCCGCTACTTTTTCCGCTACAATCACATTCTATCTCCCAAAAGACCACATAGCTTTTACCTATACCTATTTTTCTATTAAGTTTAGTGCTAGTTTGAATTCTTCATATATACTTTTTATCATTCCATCACTGTTACACCACAATTTCAAGTCGCTGATAAGGTAGATTTTGTATTTAATGGAAATATACATATTTTTTTAAATAAAATCTTTTACAAAATATGAAAGTTTTTAGGAGATTCGAAGAATCACCGTGAAAGGTATAAATACAAGCAAATTCACCGTAAAACAAGTTTTCTGCGAAAGCAAAGATAGGACAAAGGTGAGTTTATGATTTTGAATAAACATAAATTAAAATAGGATCATGAAAACGTTGATTTGAAGAACGATAGGAACAGAATTATCACAGTGGGAATCATGCACAACGATTCTGAATATTCAGGTGATGATAACAGTAATTGTGGAAGATATATTTATATTTGAACAATGGTTGAAAGATGATAAGGACCTATCAGAAATAGTATCTGAAATAAGCAGCGAAACCATTCATTTCAAAGCTTTCAGGTGCCTTTGTACATCATTCACAACAAAAATATGAAACTGGATGGGAATGCTCCGACTTTGCTTGGTGGATATGGTGGATTTAACATTGCTGAAATGCCATTTTTTTCCGTTTCTCATATCTTGTTTCTCGATAACTTCAACGGTGTCTTTGCACTGGCTAATTTACGTGGTGGAGGGTAAATTTAATTTCAAATCCACTTAACGCATTGCATTTTTATATTAATTGCTTAGCATTTTACATTATTTAGTCAGTTATTTGTGTTATTTAAATCATTAAGATTAATTAGTAGTTATCATTTTCGAATTACGTTGGTTGAGATGTTTTTAGCCTAGTATTGAATATTTTCAAGTTCATATTGAGTGAAATAAATAAAAGATATATTTCATATTGTCGCATGCAATTTTTGGAGTTTTCTGTTCTTGAGATTTTGTAGATCCTGCGGTATACTGCTGAGCTTTTCAGTGAATATGGTGAAAAGTGGCATGAAGGTGGAATGCGAGAACGAAAACAAAATGTTTTCGATGATTTTATAGCTGCCGCTGAATATCTTGTCAAAAATAATTACACGTCACCGATGAAGTTGGAGTTGATTCATAAGATTTCATTTTTTACATTGTTATATGTAGTTATCAAGAAGTTATGAAAAAACAATGGGATCATTAGTATCTTTTGAAAAAAAAGGAGTTATATTAGTTCTTAAAAAGTTTAGAAGCTTTTCGCGCTTCGGTTGTAATGTGATTAGTTAGAAACTTTTTTACAGTTTTGTGAAATGGGTTTATTAACTCTAGCATTATTTTGAAGTTTCTGAAACTTTATTTCAGATTAGCTATATCCGGTGGTTCAAATGGTGGTTTATTAGTTGCTGCGGTTTCGCAGCAGCGTCCAGATCTTTTTGGCGCTGTAGTGAATCAAGTTGGGTGTGTTAATCTTTTTAAAATAATCTTAAACTTGATATACTTTGACGAATGGAATATGTTATTCACGTAATTTTAGGTTAAAATTGATGAAATGAATTACTGAGCAAGAAAGTAGATATTATTTATTCTGTTATGCATAAAAGAAGTGAGAAGTAAATGCTCGTGGTGAAAATTTTAATGCATTCTTTGAAGAAAAGATTAAAGTATAAGAGACAAACAATTAATGATAGGATAGTTAATGGAGAGGAAAGCCTTTAAAAAAATTTAAACTTTATAAATTGTGTTGTTATTATCCTTACTTTTATTGTTATCATACAAAAGTTTTTTTTTCAGTGTACTTGACATGTTGCGCTATCATAAATTCACTATTGGTAATGCATGGATGCCGGAATATGGTGATCCTGATAATGCATCTGATTTTGAATTCATTTACAAGTACATTGCTTTAGTTTCTTTCATTTTCTACCTAACACCTCTTTCTAAAGTCTTTCCTATTCAACTTCTACTTCTTTCTGATTTCAGGCTTAATATAACCTAATTTAAAACTAAATAATGAAAAAAAACCCTATTTCTATCCTGACTTATCTTTAAAACATGCGAAAGTTCTATTTACTTTACCTTAAATTCCCCAGCTAAAGTTAGTCGTTAATTTTTCTAATATTAACGAAATCATTTGAATGCATATATGAACTTTTCCTTTCAAGAATCTAGATTCTATTCTTGTATAAGTTTCCTACATTATAATTCTTCTAGCACAGAAATACAAGTTTTGTTCATATTTAATTTCTAGATATTCTCCACTTCATAATATCGAGATTCCGAATAAAGGTTATCAGTGGCCATCGACATTGCTTACAACAGCTGATCACGATGATCGTGTAGTGCCTTCACATTCTCTAAAATATATGGCCCGCTTGTACGAAGCTGCTCAATCAGCAAATAGTTTCCAGAAAAATCCGCTAATTATTCGAGTAGATGTGAAAGCTGGTCATGGTGCTGGCAAACCTACTAGCAAACTTGTATGTTCTTTCCCATTATTTTCAACATCGAGTTCATTAAAACTTACCAAATTGGTTTTCAATAAATAACGCTTAATGTAACTCATATATATATATATATATATATATATCATACTTTGAATAAAAGATATCTCAACTTTCTCGAATTACATCCATATTTTTTAATGTAATATTTCCAAATCGGAAAAAGTTCAAACAGTGAAGATCATCGAAAGCAAACGATAATCTCGCATTATTGTAGCAGCAAAAACTTTTTTAAATTTTCTTAGAATTAAAATTTTGTTTTCGATTTCAGATTGATGAAAAAGTGGATGTGTTTTGTTTTCTGCAAAGAGTGTTAGATCTGAAATGGTATGAAAGCGAATGAAAATGGGATTTTCATGTAATAACTACTTCCAGGTTTTCGAATTAATTTATATGATTTTTCATCCTGTACCTCGTTTTCACACTTTGAAGTTTTACCAATTTTTTTATGACTGATTAATGATAGACATGAGAACTTTCAGACTTTCTTTCTTTAATAATTGCTTTTCCCGAATTATTTTTTTGTCTTGTAATCTTTTCAACGGAATCTTTTTAGATCATTTATAAATGAATAAGTTCTGTTTCAGTACTCGTGAACTGCATTTTGGTATTTTTATCATTGTAAATTTCAAATTAGATAAATGATCTGGAATTTCATTTTTTTTTTTTAATTTACGTTATAATGACTGGGAGTAATAAATTATATGATAAATATATGATGTTGAGCGACTTTATATAACTGAAAACGATAAAATTTCTGGAAATTTCGTTATTTGGAAGCTTTGTAATCGGAAAATTAGTATATAGCTAATGCGATGTTGCACATCGATGCGATTAAGATTTATTAGTTCTAATTCAAATTAGCATCATTCAGTCAATTTCATATTTAATACTGCAATTCAAACACATTTAGTAATAAAATATTTTTTCATCTGATACTGCAAACATGACAAATAGAAGTATTCGAAAATATTTTCCGGAATATAACAATCATTTTACTGTAAGATCAAACTAAGCACTAAATTAATTTCAGCAGTATTAAATGCGAACGAAGTAATACAATAATCGACAGTTGAGAGAAAAATCTGATAAACAAATTGATAACTGATAAAAAGTTAATCTATAAAGGATAAACTCTCTAGCAAGATTACCTGAATTAAAACAATGATAACTGTATCTTTATGAAAACTAACCGGAATAAATCATGGAGTTATAAACATATAAATTCTTAGATCTATTATTTCATAATATTGTCGAAGAAAAGAGTAAATTTCAGCATTGTAAAATATGTGGAAGAGATTATTCTGAGGATTACAGTACTTAAGAAAAGAATTTAACACTTTTGTAACACTTCAAGAAGAAATTGTACAACCATACAATAAATAAGATCTGCCTTGTACCGTATCGTATGTTTACCGGGAAAATTTTGCTGTTGTACAATCCTCTATAATACATTAATAATTTAATTAAAGTTAAAGTTCAAATTATATCTTATACTTTTACTATCTTTATCCTTAGTATAATTTAGAAAAGAAAGGATTTGAAATTTTCTAATCGATAAATCTAACTGAACCCTTCTACGAAGAGACTGTTAGGAATAAAGATGATAAAGTATAAGATATAATGTGGGCGTGGAAAGATTTTGGGGAGTAAAAAGAAAGGTAAAAAGTGAAGTTAGAAATTTTGCATATAACATCGGATGAGCTTCACTCTAGCTTTCTACCTACAATAAAGTAACAGAGAGTCCGAAAAATTGTAAATCTCACGTACGACGAGTCTGCACTCTTCATTTCCACCTTACAATATAGTAAAAACCACTCCCAACAATATGCAAATTTCACGTTCGATGTGTCTTAACTTCTCAGCTTCTCCTTACCACTCAGTCATTTCTTCATATTTGGCGACGAGAGGTGGTCGGGTGAGCTGGCTGGCTGATAAGGTAAGATGAGATTTACTACGTAAATGGGAAAGCGTTTTTCGGGGTATTTCGTAATTCATACCGGGAGTTCGTGTATTAGAAATGGATAGCGAAGGTGTGAAATGAATTTAAATGGATTTAAAAATGAATTGAGAGATGAATTCGAGGATATGAGGAAGAAGAAGAAGAAGGATTCAAGGAATAGTCGAAAGTGAGATTGATCGACGGGGAAATCTTATTGATTTTCAACTTATGAGAGGTTGAATCGAAGATGTATTTGGGAGATTTTCGAGAATGTTTAAAGACGAGAATTGCGGGAATGGATCTTGAGAAAGAAGAATTCAAGAATTGGATTGGAAGAGTGATTTGAGTGAGGTTGGCAATGAAAAGATATTAGGAAATGAGACACGGGAGAAGATTGAAAAGCATTCCGGACATTCCGGATTGAAAAAGTATTGACTAGTAACAAGGCTGAAAGCGAGAAAAGGATTGAGGAAATGGTTTAAGGAAGTTTATCGGGAAAAAGATTTGGAAGATGAATGAATGATGAAGGAAGAGATCGACAGTAAAGAGAATTCCGGAAACGGAATAGGGGAAAGATTCTTGAAACGGAATATTGTTATTTAATCAATTTAATGATAGTTACAGCTTGAGCCGTCTTGCTTACTTTCAGCCTGCGATTATGTTGAGTATATTATTTATGCAAAAAAAAATAATTTATGCAAAAAAAATTGTAACATGTAGAATGAGTGAGATAACACTTACAGTTGTACTTCAATTTAACTCTCGCTTGAAATTTCCCGTTCAATAGCACCTTTTATACTAATACTGAATTGCTTAGAAATTAGAGCAAAAGTTTTTTCACTACTTTTTATTGTGTCTCAGTTAGTTGTAACTTTTTTAAAGAGTTTAGTGTTAATCAAAGAAATCAATTTAAAGTATAATTACAAAGTATAAAAAAAGTCAAAGTATAATTAATACTGAATGATTTTGAAGTATGTATTAATTTAATTTGAAAATTTAAAAAAGAAGCATATTTAGTTAATTTTAAGAGCTGATTAATTTAGACTAATTAATTTAGCTTTAGCTAAATTAATATAGAATTTTAATTCTAAATTTTTTCTTTTTTCTCTATTCTTTCCTGCATTCTGTATCCTTTTTTTTTTCTCTATTGTATTCTTTCAAATCAACAATCGAATCAGAATTCTCACGTAGAACAAAATGCTTCGTGAACTTTTTCATGAATTTACTTTAGAAATTTATAGAAGAGTAAATAATGATGATAATTTTAGACAAAATTTGTCAAGAATTATGCAAATGGAAGAGAATACAAAAATGGAACGTTGCAAAGAAGAGAGTGCAAAAATGGAACGTTGCAAAGAACAAGTACTGGAATATCGTACAATTTTACATTGTATGAAATCATTACGTAAAGCAGAAGATATGAAACATCGTTCAAAGCATAGAGTAATGAAGGAGAAATGTCAAAGATACAAGGAAGAAATCGCGGAAGAACGAGTAAGTTAAAATTTTAGTAAAAATGATAATTTAAATATGAAACTTTTTTTTTAATTTTAATTCTTAATACATTTTTTAAATTTCAATCTTAATCTTAATTTAAATTATAAAAAGAAGTATACAAAGGAAAAAAAGATATAATTAATTAATTATAGTATTTAGTTTTCTAGAATATATTGAATAATAATCTTTAAAAGAATTTAAATTATAAAGCATTAAATTGCAATTTACGAATATAATAGTTAACAATTGATTATACGGTATTACATTGGAAAGTTTCAATTCAAAGTCAAAGATAACAATTGTTTATTTTACATTTGAATTAAATACTAAGACAATATCAATCTCTCTAATATGAATATTACATATCAACGATGATTATTTAGTCATCATTTTTCTAGTTAAGTAATAATTGGAGAAATTCTGGAAGTTTGCTTGAGATTTTTGAGAATATGAATATTCAATAATAACAATTTTTTGATGCCTTACCTCGGGTACCGATAAATTCCTAATATATAATTTCATCATCTATGAATTTAACATTTTCTTTTTAAGTAAGTTACATTCGAATGGTGATAGGTAACGATGAAATATGAGAAATTATATAAAACGGTTTTTAATCATGAAATCTGCTAGCTAACGACAGCATTAAACTTTCTTAATCTTACAACAAATTATGAATTGCTGAAAAGAACTGAAATACTAGGGGTTTCCGGACAATAATGATCCACGAGAATAACATAACTGATAATAGTTGGAAAAAAAGAAATGAAATATAGAAATTCTGTGAACATTCCATTCAATCATAGGATCCAAGTTTTTGGAATAAATATTAATTACAGTTTTACTATCGTTTACTAATATTTTACTATTTTTTTTCCAATTTCAAAGAATTGATTCATGACTCATAGATACAGATAAGCGTATCATTTATATTTTCATTGTACTCTTTGCATATTTCAGAGATTAAAAGCTATGATTCAAGAAAGCTTAAACCTATTAGAGCAACAGCTTAATAATTCCACTCAACAATTAATTTGCATGCAAACGGAAAATGAAAATGAACGAAAAAATATGACTAACTTACAAGAACTTTTTGAGCGTACAAAGGAATTATTGATTCAGACTCAAAAACAACTTACAAATAAGAATCATTTCTTAAATTGTACAACAAAGAATGCTTTACGTGCTAAACGTATTGCTGAAAAAAAGCGTCAAGAAGCACAGATGAAATATGAGATGGAAGTTAAACGTTCGAATGAATTAGAAGAGGAACTGAAGATGCTAAAATCGGTAATTCAACAACTAAAATTGGAATTAGAGCAGAAGGAACGAACGAATAACGATTCGAAAATACGTTTAGCGATATATGGCGAAACAGCAGCTTTAGCATGTCGACAAATGAATGAAGCGGAAAAAAAAACTATTGAACTTACAAACGAAAAGACGAAGTTACATTCACAATTTGGAACTGTACATATGAAATTAGCTGATTCCAATAGGATTCACAACGAAATCGAAAGTGAAATTACTCGTATTAAATCAGAGAGTGAGCAATATCAGAAAGAACTGAATGATTTAAGACGAAGAATTGAGATTGAAATGTTGAAATTAGTTCAAGCAGTTCGACAAAATAATCTTCATCTCGTACAGAAGGGAACTTTGATCAATTGTTTAACTTTTGAAAATTCAGAAATGAGGAGCAGAAGTGAAACGCTGATGGAGATTCAAAAAGTAATGGAACAGAAGATCCGCTATACGGATCAATTGATTAATTTGCAACATCAAGAATTGGAAATGTATGAAGTAAATAGACAAATTCAAGATCGTACAAATAATTCATCGAAAACGAACTGTAAATCGGTTGGAAATCAGACTGTAACGCCAGAGTACAAGAGTGAGCAATTTCAACATTTCCAACAAATTCTTCATCAGCAAATTTGTAGTATTATCGCGCTCCGGAATCAATTTACCTATGCACTTGGAAATATGGATGTAAGTAATTTATTTTTCTTTCTTTCTCTTCACCTCTCTCTCTCTCTCTCCCTCTCTCTCTCTCTCTCTCTCCTTCTTCTTTTCTTTTTCTCAAAAAATTTCACGTAAATTGATAAATCGTTAATTTTTATTCAATTTAATAAATTATTGATCATTAAGAGGTATACTTTTCTTTCAGTAATACTTATCAAAATTGATAAGCAGAAAATTTTCTTCCTCCTATTTCTGTTTAGCATTTCTCATGATAATTATCAAAATTGATAATTAAAATTTTTACAAATTTTTTTTTTTTCAGAAAACCATTGTAGTTTGGTGGCAACAACATCGAGCACTTCTCCATGCAAATACGTTTAATTTGCTTACGAATTATATTCAGTCACAACCTGCAGAAAATGTTTTTTTTTTCCTTTCAAGATTTTTCTAGATAGCTTATAATAATTAAGGAAAATTTAGGATAAATAGCTATTTAAGATATATCTTTAAAGTGAATTTTTAAGATGATAACATCTATTTGATTTTTTCGTAACTTCAAATATGAAATGATAGCTAGCAACATACATCCAAAGCCATATAAAAGTTAATGCTTAATCCATGAATAGTTGAAAATCCAAGAAAACGATATATATATATATATATTGTTTGAGAATAATACCAATTAAATTATCTACATTACTTCCAAAATTTATTAAATTTAAAATATCGGAAAAAAAGATGTCCTTACTTTCTACTTTTCTAAGAAATGTCCTTACTTTCTACTTTTCTAAAAAATATCCTTACTTTTACTTTTCTAAAAAAATGTCCTTACTCTTACTTTTCTACTTTTCTACTTTGCAAAACTAAACCATTGCGTATTCATTTCATGTTCATTTTCATGATTTTTCTTGTATTACTTTTCTTTTAATTTCTCAGCAAATGATCGATCCGAATCTGCTCAATCAGAGCATAATCACTGAACAAATGCAGCAAATACAGCAAATGCAGCAAGCGCAGCAGCTGCAACAAATGCAACAGAATCTGATCATACCACCTACGACAAATATCGTCTATCCAACTGTTGAGAATTTAATCTATCAAACTGCGGCTAATATCCTCTATCCAAATACTACCGGTTAGTTTCGAAACTTTTTTCTATGATTAAATTTTAGCTTTTAAAAATTTTTTCGGAGATAGAAAAAAAAAATCATAATTTTTGAAGCAAAATTTATCATGATCACTCCATAATCAATTTATTATGATTATGAAGTTTGGTTAAACAAAAGTTAGATTAAGAGAAATTAGGCGGAATATAATTTTGATTCAGTAACTTATTCCAATATTTCAATCGAAGATAAAACCTATTTATTGATCGAATAATTTTTATTATCTAATATTCGTTTGTAATAAGAATGTAAATTTCATGTATTTAAAAGTGAAATTTTCAGTTTTAACTGAAGAAGGAAATAACCAAGCTGATTTGCCGGGACCATCGAATATACAATATAGTCAGTATAACGTTGAAACGAATGACGACAATGATAATGAAGAGGTTGATTAATCAATTCATTCCCAATTATTAATTATGCTTCTTAATTTCCACCTGCTAATAATGGTAAATTTCGCAAGCTGAATTAAGTAATAAACAGTGTTTTAGTTATTATTAAAGCAATAGATTTCACCGCGAAATTATTTTTATCCAATTTTACTTTAGTTTGATTCAATTCAAAGAGAATGGAAGAGCAGGTGGAAAAGAGTGTAAATTTTTAATGCAAATCTGAATGCATCAATAAATATTATTAAATATATTTCTAAAAATATCAATTTTCATTAATTTTTTTTTTTTGTTTTCAGATAAACGTTACAATATACTGAGTGCGATTTTTTGGATTTGGACTTGGATTTGTTGCAATTAAAAGAAGATTGTTCTTTTAATTAAATTTAAGATGTTTGTTATTAAGTAAGAAAAATTTTTCAAAGAAATCATTCATTTTTGCAGTAAATAGGATGAGATGAGCTGTATGAAAGATTAGCGTTAAAACATTTTAGCCAAATTTTTTGCTTAAAGTTATTACAGCCAAAAAAAAAGTCTTCTCTTTCTTTTCGCTTAGTTCCAATAATTATCATACAAACAGAGTAGATCCATAAAGCTGAAATTTTTTTTTTTGGTTGTTTGTTAATCATCATCTAATTGATATGTTTAACTTTTTTTCTCGCAAAATTAATTATAATGAAAATTTCGGCAAAATGCTTTTTTCTTCTTTTTTTAAAACTGTTTTAAAAGTTTTGAATTATTTAAGCAGTAAGAGATTTCAAATCAACAAAATTCATCAAACGATTTATCATTTCCTTGAGACTCCATAGTTTGTTTTCATTGTTTTCGCCAAGTTTTTTATGGTTTAACGTTTCAAAATTTTTTCTGTTAGTGATTTTTGGTTACTTCTCATAAATCAACTATAAATTAAAACAAAATTACGATCTATTCTCGAGGAAGAAATATACAAAGTTATCGTATGTGAATTTCAAGCACAGTTTTAAGTGTGTTTTAAAATTCATATACAAATTTTAATGAGTTTTAAATAACCATTTAAGCAGTCAAAGATTACGTAAACCTGAAAAACAAAAAGGAGGAACTGTAATTTTTTTACATTACTTCTTCAAATAGCATACCTCATTGCTTTGTTTTACGTCTGTTAATGTGTGAAACATACAAACGCGTTTGTGCTAATGAAATTTATTTCGTTTGCTAATTAATAAACTATTAGCAAAATGAAGAAATCTCAAAAAAAGTAAGCATAAATAAATTTCGAAATTTTCAAATCTTATTTTTCTTCATTACAACTTTTTTTCATCTAAATCTTTTAAAATTAACGATTTAAATGAAACTAAGTGAAATGGCAAAAAAGTGAAGAAACTTTTCAATTTTTCATCCTAAACATTCCGAAAAAATTTCTCTTATCTTTAATCTATATTTAACAGTTTTTTCCGTATTTAAATCATTTCTTTGTTTTAAGAGTTATTTGTAAGGCTTAAATTTTCTTTAGTAAATTTTTTTTTCCTCATCCTCAACATTCCCAAAAAAAAATTTATTTCTCTTATCTTTAATAATTTTTTCCGTATTTAAATCATTTCTTCGTTGTAAGAGTTATTTGTAAGGCTTAAATTTCTATTAATTCTTATCTTTAATAGTTTTTTTTTTCGTATTTAAATCATTTCTTCGTTGTAAGAGTTATTTGTAAAATTTTGTGAGAGTTATTTGTAAGATTTAAATTTCTTTTAATAAATTTTTTTCGTTGTTAATTTTTGCAAATTAATTTATCGCATCACAATAATACAAGAATTATTCACAAATTGAAATGTGCTTATTTGTAAGTAATAACACTTCATGATGATTGTAATATGTAAGCAATACTTCATGATGATTTATTTTCTCAGTTATGTAGAAAAAGTTTCATAAAATAATCAGAGAGAAATATTATATGATATCTCCTAAAAGTTTTTAAACAAATAAAAAAATTAGGTGAATAGAGAAAAAAAAAAGGAAATAAAAGAAAAGAAAAGCAATAAATGACAGTTTTAGTTTGAAACGAAATTGATGAGCTAAACGTGAAGTACGTGGAACGATCTGTGGAACGGAAAAGAAATTTTTCCAATCATCAAAATTAACATTTTCATTCTTCCTATTTTTCATCATTACGCTTCTTTTTTTAAAAAATTTTTCAAGTTTAATTTTTTTTTTTTTTGTTAAATTTTACTATTCACAGGATCAATAATCCATATACTATATTTCATTTGATAGAAAATTTTCTTTTTAATCATAAATATATGATTACTTTACCGAAGGTAATTGATAATTTAATAAAATATGCGAGAAAATTTTTGAAAGGTTGAATTATTCTATTGTGAATTTTTATAAATAATAATTTCATTAGAGTTCAAAGTTCAATGTATCTCATGTCGTAGCATTATACGTTAATAAATAATTTTATTAAAGTCAGTTTAATTTATTTGTCCTCAATATAATTCATTAATAAATAATTCAATTAAAGTTGTAGTCAAGTATATTTTATACTTAATTACCTTATTTAACTAAAGTTTAAGGTTCAGCGCATCTCGTAGTTAACTACCTTTACTTCAAAGTTCTACACCTAACTATTTTTAGTCCAATATATCTCATACTTAGCTACCTATAATTCATTAACACTTCTAGGTATTTTGCAAATTTAAATTTGTAAAATTATTAACAATACCATTTATATATCATGGAAATTCTTCAGAAACAATATTCATCCAATTTATTTTATTTTTTATTAAATTTTTGCATTTAATTTTGTGCAAAACCTTTTTTTAGATCTATTCTATCTATAAATTTTCAGGAATAATTTTTATTTTTTGCAGAATTTTTTCGAAATTCAAATAATATACCCTTAAGTTATAAGCCAATCTTATTGCTAAGTAATGCAAAAAAATTAAACCAAAATTATATCTATAAAATAAAGTCGCTGTAAAATATTGCTTATTCTAGCAAAAAGAAAGAAAGTAAAGTAAAAGTAGAAACTTTGATTATTGAGTATAATTTTTCAAATTGAAACCATTTATGTCAGAGAAAATTTATTTACTAAAAGAAGAAAAAAAAATTAATTAATTAATATAATTTTTAACTTATAACTGAAGCAGTAAGTAATTACTTTTGTGCTATGAATGATAATAATTACTGATTCACTAAAAATGTTTTAACAAAAAAAAAGTGAAATTGAAAATGGAACATATGCCTTCCGACATTACGCCACCGCCATTCCATCCATCACTCATAAACACGCGGCAATATTTGACTTCCTCTCTCTCTCTCTCTCTTTCTCTCTCAAAATCATTTTTTATTTTTTTTTAAAGTTAAATTTTTGGAATTGCTTAGATTATTCATATAAAATTCAAATATATTTTTTATTTCGTTTAATCTATATCAGGACGAAAATTTCCGAATTGATCATATCATTTATATCAGTACCATATCCCAATTAATCATTAGTATTAGTGAATTTATATTGATAAGGAATGATAACCTCAATCAATCATTAATCAGTTAATCATTAGCATTAGTGAATTTATTTTGATAACGAATGATAAGTTCGAAAGATTTCAATCTTCTTTATCAATACATTGTTCTTTAATCAAATTATATTAACTTAACTAATTCAAATATTAATTTCTTATTTTTATTGGTTGCAAATTTTCCTTTTTTGTATAAAATAGAAAAAAAGAAAGGAAGTCCTATTGTCAAAAAATTTGTATATTTTTCATGTTTATCAATAAATGAATCATTAATCATTGATATTATCAATAATTTATTGATTAATTAATTTCATTATTATTAATTTGTAATAAATACAAATCATTTTTGTCACTAATAATTTATCATTATTTCATTACTAATAATTTCATTATCACTAAATTAAGAAAATTTTCTCACTAAAATATTTTATAGTACACAAAAATTAATTTTGAGAAGTAATTTAAAAAGTCATTTTCTTATGAAAGTAAACAAAAAAAAAAAAGCAAAAAAAAAAGAGGAACTTTCTTGTTTTTTTTTGTTATTTTATTTTTAGATAAAATAACAACTAAGTTGTTTTTTTCTGCTCGAAATACATCTCTAAGAAAGCATTTACGTTTTCTTTCAACCAACCATAATTTGTTTTCTTATCACAATAAATTCTTTCTTCAATCAACAATAAATCATTTGTGTTATCTCTAAATTTCTTTTTTTTTTCTTTTTTTGAAAAACAAAATTTAAGCAATTAAAATATTTAAATTTAAAAAAAAGTACTAATATTTAAAATGGAATAGGTTTAAATTTGCAATAGATTGTAAGTAAGTAATTCAAAAATAGGTTTAAATAAGCAATAGATTGTAAGTAAGTAATTCAAAAATTATATCAAATTTCTTTTTTTAAAAAAAAAAATCAAGAATTCTATTAAATGAAAATTATTAATGATCACAAATAATCATCCATATCATTTAACAGAATAAGTAATTTGTATCGAAGTAATTTTTACTGATATTTAAGAATAGGAAAAAAAAATATTTTCTCTGTTAAACAGAAAAGTGATATAAGTGATCATTGTGTGATACGTACGTCAAACATAGGTCAAATACATACGTCAAAATTATTCAATGATACGTACGTCAAACACGTTTAACATGCTTTTCATATTAATAATGAATAACTAGATACACTTATCATACTTATCTTAATGATGAATACAGATGATAAACTAGGGAAATAATCCATTTAGAATTGATTAAAATTTATAAGTTGATTTAAAAAATATTTAAATTGTTTCTGAGTTTATCATTTAACTTTCTTCTTATCAGTTATAATGGTTTTTTTCCGATCAATCATGATTTTTCCTATCAATCATGATTAATTATAAATAATAATTTCTTAAGATTTATGAACTGAAGATAAACCATCTTTTTTAATTATCATATCGTAAAGTTTTTGAAAATATTAAGGCTTTTGTAATACTTTCCTTAATTTCAAATAAATTCGTTTACTTTTTTCGTGTTTTCTTATCAAATTAGTTAAAACTATATACTTGTAATTAAAACTTATAAACTTATAATTAAACTTAAACTTAACTTTAACTTGACTTAGCTTAAAACTTATAATATTAATTAAAAAGTAAGAAGCCAAAGTATAAAAATTAATTCTTTCGATTAAAACCATCCATGGAATGTCAACAAATGTTCAACTGATTAAATTACTTCTTATCGCTTATTATTTCATAAGTTAATTCTGTTTTCTTTCCATTCAAAAACAAAATTAAACAAATAAAAACAAATTAAAAATTAAAAGCTTATAGCAATAGGTTTTAGATATTTTTTCTCTTTATACCTTCCAATTCTTTACTTAATTTTAATAGTTATTTACCTTGTTTGATAAAGTTCTGATAAGCTAATGTGTCAGATAACATTTATCAAATTAGTTTAACATGGAGGACAAGGGAAGAATCATCCTCATTACTTTACATGATTTGAATTTTCAATTAAAAAAAATTTATGATTTTAATTTTCAATTAAAAAAAAAGAAAAAATAAAATTTATGAATATTCGGATATCAAGCAAATAAATGATGGAAGATAGACTAATTCATGCTTATTCTATTATCGATGTAACACTATAGCTATCATCATTGACAATTAAGTTAAATTTTGTTTACACAAAAAGATTTGCAAGAAAAAAAAGGTCAAATGTTGATTTAATTGTCTTCCATTATACTTACTTATGACCTTTTTTTTGCCTTGGTAATAATAAAGAATAACTTATATTCGTAATTTGTAAAGTTAATAAGATTTGCAAAAAAGGGTTAAAGATTGATTTAATTGTCTTCCATTATATTTACTTATGATCTCTTTATATTTAAGTAATGATAAAGAATAAATTATATTCATAATTTGTAAAGTTAATTGAAATTCAATTTGAAATTTTAACATTCACAATTAATCGCTAAATGATATTCATGATGAATTCGAATCTTAGCGATAATTTAATAATTTTTATTTCTTTATCAAATGATAATAATTATTCCAAAATAAAAACAAAACGACTATTATCAACTAAATTTTATCATAGTATTAAATTGTTAGCTAGAAATACTTACCTCTCATTTTCCTAATTTTTTACCGGAATATACTTTTAACAGATTTTTATTTACTTTGCCCTTTTTGTCTATTTAACAAGTAATACGTTTCATCCGAATGAACTTTAAGTCAAACATGCGCTTACCTAGCTAATTTACTCTTACTTGTCTATTTTCCGACATTTTAATATTTTCTTGAAAACGAAATCAAACGTTAATGAATATTTTGTTCTGAAATTTTCATGTCATTTAAAGCTATCCTTTAATGCACTACTGATTATCACTTTGTTATCACTGCGTATCAAGAGAGGAAAAATGGTTTATTAATCTTTGAAAGAAGTTATTGAATTTAAAAGTTATCGTCATTCGAATTGAAAATTTCAATATTTAGAGAATGAATAATGTGGAAATTAATTCAAATACTTTTTATTGTCTTAGCATGTACAATAATAATTAATGGAGAATTGAACGGTGTAACGGAATCGGTTGATCCAACAAGTCAAGGTATACTTTAATGATTTGTTAATTAATTTCTCATTTACAATTTCAGTATTCCATTAAATTATTTGGTAAAAATTTATTCGGTAAAACAAGACGTTTCCCTATATATTATCTCTCGTGATTCCACGTATTTCCCTTTTTCTTCTCTCAGTAATTTCAATTAATTACCAATTATTATCATCATTTTTATTATCAATTATCAATTGTGAATTATCAAATTTTACAAATTTTAATAAAATTCACTGAAAAAAAGAAATGATCTCATCAATTATCAATTATTAATTATTACACTTTAGAAAAAAACCATGATTAAATCATGAAAAATCATGAAAAAGAACTATGATCACCGTTCAGTTATTTTGTACAGCATGGTTGAACACAGATGATGATTATATTAATGATTATTATGATTCTAATTTCTATGCTACAATCATAATATAAATTATGAATTATCAAATTTAACAAAAAAGCTAAAATTATATTATCATTTATTATCAGTTATCAATTAACAAATTTTACAAAAGAATGAATTCATGGAAAAAAAGAAATGATCTTATCAATTATCAATTATGAATTATTATCAATTATCAATTATGAATTATCAAATTTTGCAAAAGAATTAATTTACTGAAGAAAAAACCATGATCAATCTTTCAATTATTTTGTACAGTATAGTTTAGCATAAATGATAATTATATTAATGATTATCATTTAGTTGATAAATGATAATAAATGATAAAATGACGATGATTACCACTATTGTAACTCTAATTCCTATGCTAACGCTTTATCATGCAAACATTTTGAATTATTAAACCGGAAAAGATTTTATTCCAGAATTGGCACTTTTGGATTGGTCATCCGGTATTCGAATATCGTACTGTATTGATGCACCGTTAGAAATTCTCGTTGAACCGTTTAAGCGAGCATTGATACAGTCATTGAATAAATTTTGTAAAAATGCTACAGCATGTCGTCTTGCTAAATCGTTCGTTTCTTTCTTCCAACTTTTTTCCCTCTCTCTCTCTCTCTCTCTCTCTCTCTCTCTCTCTCTCACTCTCTCTTAAGCTTTAATATTTTTTAAAGTTTTGAAAGCGAAACAAAAAATTATTAAATTATTAATATAAATTATTTTTTTCAGCATATAGCAAAGAATAAATTAGTTTCATTTCATTTAACAATTACATAACTTTTTATGATTAACTTTAATTGTTTTTCGTTTTTTTTATCAGTAAAAAGAGATTCTTTATCAGTTAAAAAGATTTTTAACTTTTCATAATTAACTCTATAATAAATCGTTTTTTAATCAGCCTTTTATCAGTGAAGGAGAAGTTTTTTATCAGTTGAAAAAAATTTTTAACTCTTCATAATTAGCTTTAATTATCGTTTTTTGGGGGGTTTTTATCAATTTTTTATCAGTAAAAATCAGTGTTTTTTGTCAGTTAAAAATTTTTTCTTGTTATAAAAAATAAATTGTGTAGAAATAAATTAAAATATTAAGAAAAAGTTTTTTTTTGTTTGAAAAAAAAATGGCAAGTTTAAAATGATAAAGTTTGGGACAAAACGATGAACGATTAAAAAGTGAGAAAAAAAAAGTTTTTTTTTTCTTACTTTTTAATCTTTTATCAGTTTGTTTATTTTTTTTATCTTCTTAACAATTTAGAGCTTTCCATCCATTAAATAAATCATTTTGAGATATTTTTCATTTTCAATTAGCAATTTAAACTTTCTATTGATAAAATTAAAGGTAACAGAGGTGGAAATTAAATAATTTGCAAAATTTCAGTCAAAAATTCATCTAGCGCTTGACCTACATTCTTTTTTGCTATATTTTTGCTTCTAATTAATTACGATTAATTAAGAGTGCAAAGATAAATTGGAAAAAAAAAGTAAATAGGCGAAAAGTTGAATTTGAAATTTACTTTCAAATTTCATAATTTCGAGACTATGGGAGCGAGTTGACGTTTCTAATTTTCGAGAATGATTTTAAATGAGAGAAAAGAGTTGTCTGTAATTCTCTATCTCTCCACAAAAAAAGCAATCAACTCAATACAATGTGCATTCCTCTTATTTGAGTTTTTCACAGCGACTCGCGTCGCTCGGGAAGTGATGAGAAGCCTAATCCATTCGCAGAACTCCCGGTGCTCGGGTTTGCGAAGGTCCCGGCCTGTATCCTCATTTGCCATCGAGTCCTTCGATGGTGTCGTGAGGAGCCATAGGCTCGAGTCGCGGGATGTTAGGAAGACAGTGAGGCTCTGATCCTGTTGGTTGATTTGATTGGCTATGCTCAAAGAGATCCGGCAGCCGTGCGTGGTCCGGAACTTCTCCGGATCAGGACAGTTAATGATAGTTGAGAAGATAATTGAAATAGCTCTAATTGAAATAAAAAGTTAATTTTTGATTAAATTTTGAAATAGCTCTAATTGGAATAAAAAGTTAATTTTTGATTAAATTCTATCCAATTATCAATCGATATTATTTGATAAAAGAGAAGAGAAATAAAATGTACCGGAATATCGATATGCTACAGAATATCATTTAAACCGGATTATGTTGTTTTGCTTGATGGATATCCGAAAATAAATTATGGTGCTGTTCAATTTCGATTTATTATTGTATTACCACCAAATGCTATACCAATGGATCGTTTGAGGAAACCATTCCTTACAAGAGAAATTCTTTCAAGTAATTTTACGTTTGATTTCAGAGAAGAGCCTTTTTCAAAAAAAAATGGTAGCGAGTAAATAAATATCAAAAATGAATTTTAAATTTAAAAATTAAGAGTTCAAAAAAATGAATTTTAATAAATTAAATTTATCAAGTTTTAAAATTCTGATCATTTTTTTCCATAATCTTAATTTATCATGCATTAATGCTATAGGATTATCCATTCCTCTAGTTGATATAACTTTGTTGAACAAGACTAATTTCAACTTTAGATATTTATTCTATCCATTTATATTTATCATATTAGGATATTTATCCTAAGTTAGCAATAACTTGAAATTATTGAATCTTCATTAGCTAATACAATTCTTTGCAATTTTCGTTGCTTAAAATTTTTAAATTAACCTTTAATGTATATAAATTTCATATAAGCTTAGATTTCAAAAGATTTATTAAGTTCTAAAATTCTCAGCATTTCCTTCCATAAATTTAATTTAAAATTTACAAAACGAGGAAAAAAAATCAGACTTTCTGAATGCATCAATCAAAGAATTTGAGCGAAAATTTGGCTGGAAAGTAAGCAGTTATGAACGATTTCCGCGATTTGATTCAATAACGGAATTCATGAATGTTGCATTAATTCCTATTGGATTTACTCTTCTTATCCTAATGCTTGTACTTGCTTATTGGTCTTCGACAATCGGGTAAATTAAATAAAAATATTTCAAGTATTTCATTTCAGATTAGTTTGTAATTTGTTTTTGAAGATAAATTTAATAATTTTAAAGCATTATATCAAAGTTTCAAATTGAACTCTTTCTACTCCTTTAATTATTCAATTTATAATTGTAGTTTAATTTATGATTTAAAATGAATTAAAAGAAAAATGAAAAAAATCTCTTCTTACTAAAGTAAAATAAGAAGATTACTTATTCTAAAGTTCTTACTGTATAATAGGAAAGTAAGAGAATAGGGGAATAGAAAAAAAAATCACTATAAAATAATAGTTGATAAATTTACAGTCGTTCGAGTGGTGGTAATGAAGAATGGTTTGTTACTGGAACAAGTGGTGGTAAAAGTACGGCCATGAGGTAGTTTTGTTAGAACAAGTTTTGTTTGAACCCAAGTTTGAAACCAAATTTTGTTAAAACCATGATAGTGATCGGAGAGTATAAGTTAGCAAAAAAGATTACTTATAGATTTAAAAAAAAGTTAGCTAGTTATTAAGTTATATTGATATTAATTATGTAATATTATGTAACATTACTTATTATTATGAATATATTATATACATTACGTTACTTATTACTTATAAAATTACATTAACATACAGTAACATTAAGCATAACTGATATTTGTCATCATTATGAAATAGAAAAACTATCAAATTTTACTGTAATTATAAAATTTATCTTTCGAATTATTGATTTTCTTTGCTAAATTGCAGAAGAACATTAGAAATTATTGAAGAAGAGAAAATTTTATATGCGGAAAAGGATGAACAGAAAGAATCACAGAGTGCTAAACTTTCAAGCATTTCAATTCAACCAATTCCTAAAACTCTCATCACGGAAGAACATGAATCAGATCAAGATGTTGATAAGTCGAAGAAGGGAATTACCGAAAAATGGAATAAGAAGTATTAGATTCAGATCATTTAAAACTTTATCTACATGAACCATTCTTGACTTTTATTCCATTCTACTAATTTCAAATTTCAGATAAATAGTAGGAATAAAACATGTTATATATATGTAATATACAAAAGTTTTATTTTTTAGTAACCAATTAATTAAAAATATTAATTTGAATAAATTTTCATTCTTGCTTCTCCCTATTTGCAAATAACGGAGAAATCTGGTATCGTAAGTAATGTATGAATTAAATTCTTTTTTTTTTTATTAATGAATTAAATCTATAGAAAATAGTATTCGATTTTAGGCCATCAATGGAACTAACACCATTACATCTGTCAATAATACAATCTGAAAGTACATCATCGTTAGGTTCAACTGTTGCTACTAAACATGTCGGGTGAGTTGACAAATTAGTTGCTAGCTAGCTTTTTCTTATCATTTTAAATTTGTCCCTAACTATCATTTCAAAGTAAATAACTTTTCATTGTTTCCTCCTAAATAATGCAATCAGGCATGGTCGAGTATAAATTGATCATAGAAAAGTGATTAACATATTTTTTTTTTGCTTAATTATGATTACATTATCGATTGAATGATAAAGTAATAATTTGGATTAATTTCTAGCCAGAATATATATATATATATATAACAAATAAGTTGTACCTCTTTACAGTATTTATTTTTTAGTTATCCTTTACTGTTAAATTGATTATTACTGTATCTATATATATATATATATATATAGATATCATTAGATTTAAATTCTACAATAATTATATGGAAACTTACAGTGGAAGACGAATGTCTCATCGACGTTTGAGTTCAATCGATGATGGTAGTTTTAGCATTAAACGGCATCGCAAAAAGCAGCTTTTTGCTTTAAAAACAAAACGACTTACAAAATGCCAATGGAAATTGACAAGTATGGCACTGAGTGGATTTGGAAAATCCCGAAAATATTGATTGATGAAAATAAAAATATTGAAGAAAAATATTTGAGAATTACAAACTCATCACTCTGCTTTATAAGTTATTTTGTTATAGATCAACTATGAATGATTTGTGTTTTTTAAGATCTTTTAAATGGTTTAAATAAATCCATTAGATGTAACCAGGCGATGTGTTAATTAAAACATTTTGGCAATACCATAATTTCTTGATCATATATGATTTATGTAAAAAAATAAAAGCCAAGATAATACTCATCAATATGTTCCATTAAATTTCTTAAAACTAATTAAGCATTCAGTACTTCGAAATACCTGATTTTCAGCATTCAATAAATGGTAATGTATATTTTCAGCTTGCTTCATGCTTCAGCTAGACAAGGTAAGCCGGTGCTATGAGTGCTCAAAGGATTTATGCGTCTCGAAAGCTAACATTATTCAATGATACCTTTATACAGATTAATATTCTACAAATTATAGTCGTAATGTGATTTTATTCTAGTTGCTTTAAATTTAATTTCAAGCATTAAAAAAAATAATTAGATTTCAGATAGCCAAATTTACAAGAACTATGAAAATAAAAGAAGATAAACCAATTAATAATCAGAAAAAACCTAATCAATCACAACTGCAATAAGAAAAAACCAAAGCAGAAGCTAGTTTGAATAAATATTCTACAAAAATGATTTGTACTGCCACCAATTATTTGCATATATGCAAATAGAAAAAATGCATCTGATTAATTAATTCATTAAGCTACAGCTTTATCGAGATGTTGCTGAACAACCTTGAAAATTTCATCGACTGTTCCTTCGGATGGAATCTATAAAATGATATTTTAAACTAGACAATCCATATTTTTGATGCTGCTCACTACTTCATGCAAGGAGTTTATCTTAATACCTAAAATGATCTTAAAATTTGAACTTATTAACTATTCTCTTACATCAATTCCACTTAATTCATTTTCAGCTACTATTAATAAAGCTAACAAAATTATTAATAATCGGAATCAGTGAAACTCCTGGCAAATAGTTTGCAATTTGAAATTAGGACCTTGGAAAGTGAAAAATGGCAGAAAAACTGGAAAGAGCTTATAAAAAATTATCTAATTCTGTGTCTAAATATCTAATATCTAATTTTATCTAATACTCGCAAAGCATAATTTGTAATTTTTAAATAATTTTCCGAAAAAAATTTCAACAATAGACTTTTTAATTCTATACGACTTTGAAATTTGAGTAAGTAATTTTTTGAACAAATTTCATTTAAAGCTAATTGACGATAGCTTTTAAACCAAATAACAAAGAAAAACAAAGTAAAAAAACTAATCTAAGTGAAGTACTCTAAAAATTTTACCTTCACCAACTTTCCTTGCTTTCCATAGTAGTCGACAACCGGGGCGGTTGCAGTTACATAGGTATGAAGTCTCTTCTTAATCGTATCGATGTTATCATCTACACGTCCGCTAGAGCAATGAAAAAAGGAAAGTTATTAAGGAAATTCCAGAATGAGTCCTAGCGTAAGTCATAAATGTCTTTCCCCAATGATTCAAAAATCTTTATTTTACCAAAAACTATGTAAAAAAGAAAACCTTGTTTCCGCTCTATGCAAGCAACGCTTGACCAAAGTATCTTCACTGACATCAAAAAATATTACCAATTTAGCCGGTTGAATCTAAAATTGATATTTTAGATCAAAGATATAAAAACCTATTTAACCAAGTTAAAAAAAAGTAAATCATAAGCATATGGTCATAAGTGCTAGTATTCAATATCTCAGATAATTCGAATATTTTTAAGGAAATAAGTTTTATTCATAAAGAAATATATTTCATGCAAAATTATAAAACAACAAACATTGTTACTCGTAGAACTTCTGAATTGAATCTGCTTATTGTAAGTCGTTTCGGAGGTATATCTCATTATTAATTTTCCGAAAAACTGATAGCATAAACAAAAACTGAAGTCACTAACTTCCTTTTCGAATTGCTCTCCTTGCTTCACTTCTCGTGGATAGCCATCGATTAAGAAACCTTTGGAACCCTTTGCCACTGCTTGAAGCATAGCTTCCTTGACCAGATCTAATACTATCTCCTGAAAAAAGTCAAATCAATAGTAATTATATTAATGATTAGCAACTGAGTAGACTCCGTTGTCTGTTTAATTTTATAAAATATTAAGCATATGTAGGAAAAGAAGAATAAATCTAAAAATCTTATCCCAATGAAGAAAAATATTCACCAGTGGAACAAGTTCTCCATTTTCCATCAATTTATTAAGCTCTGCTCCACGTGGCGAACCGGATTTCACTTCAGCACGTAACAAATCACCCGAGCTAAGATGTGTTAAACCATATTTTGCTACGATCTTATCACACTGAGTTCCTTTGCCAGATCCAGGACCACCTAAAAAATAAAAACAAGTGTTTAATCACAAGTACAATTATTTCAGGAAAGTCAATAATTAAATTCCTCTTATCAATAGATATCAATCTATTGAATATGTTTAGGAACAATAAAACAATAAGAAATTACCTTTAACTTATGATATTTGATATTTCATAGTTTTAAAGTAAATTATTTATATTTTACGATATATTTGAGTAATTATACATTTTCGAAGTGATTTATTTTCGTTTGCCATGATTTCGATCATTCAGGAAAATGTAGAAACAAACACAAAATTTGAATCAAATAATAATAAATTAATAATTTCTTCAATCAATAAACTACTAATTTCTTACTGATTTTCTTCAATCAATAAATAGTATTTCATTTTAACTTACCAACGATAAAAAAAATTGGAACATTGGCTTTTTTCAATGGTGTGAGATCAATATTTTTGCGTTCTATTGGAGCCTGAAATATCAAATAACCATGATAAATAATAGCGATAGTGTTAAATCTTAACTTTCAACATTTTATACTATTTTAAAATCAATTTGAAAAAGAAAATCTATTTATTATAGAAAAAAACAAAAACGAACCATTTAATAAATAGGATTTGAAATCTTCCACCTTATAATTTCAACGAATCGTTCAACTGCTCTCTATTTAACGTTTAATATTTAAACAGTGAAAGAGTTTAAGATGATGATGATAAGTTGGTTCAGAGAGTCAGAATATAAACTACAATTCACTTCTCTTCAACTTTTAAGCTTTCTATACTTGTTCGTCTGCTCCTATTAACCTGCAAAACAGCATACGAATCGAGAAGAAAACAACTATATTATCGATAACGTTTTTAAAAGCGTTTTTAACATTATATTAGACATATTAAGTTACAATTAATCAATTGATAAAGTTATATAATATAAGTGAAAAGAATAAAATATAAATGAAATTTATAAAATAAACTTTACTAGAAAATTTTTTATTTATTGCTGATATCAATAGCATTATCAGCATTAAAGTATTATCAGTAACAGTAATGATGAAAATTAACAATAATCCAAGAAAAATATATTGGTAATTTAAGTAATTTAATAACATATAGGTAATTTAGAAAATATAAAATTTAAGAAAAATAAAAAAAGCGATATATAATAATAGTAATAACGATAAACAATAACAATCCATATAAGGTTAATTGAGAAATATGAAATATAAAATGTTATCATTCTGGTATTTAAGAAATATAAAATATTATTAATAATACATAATAGAAATGGATTTGTTATCAATTCTGAAATATAAATTATTGATTCGTTTTAAAAGCAATAGAACTCGACCTGAAATACAATAAAGAAAAATTGCCTTTAAAATTTAACAGAAATTGAGAAATTGTATTTACTAATATATAAAATATATACAAATTCAAATAGAATAAAATGAAATTAAATAAATAAAGTAAAATAGAATAAAATTGAAAAAAAAAATCCAAATTCTTCTTCTTATATATAATACATTGCAAAAGCAGGGAGAAGGAGAAAGAGAGAAAGGGAGAGAGAGAAAGAGAGAAAGGGAGAGAGAAAAAGAGAGAAGAATTGACTATTCGAAACAATTATTTTATTCCGAAAGATAATTTGTCCTATTTTTCTACAATATGCTATGAACTCTTATGTTTGAAATTCATTTTAAAGAGTTGTTTGGAAGAAAAAGACGAAGAGAGAGTAGTGAGAGAGAGATGAGAAAGAGAAAAAAAGACGAAATGTTAGGAAATTTTACGTTTTGAAAATTTATGAAAATTGATAAACATAAAAAAGGTCGAATTTATTTCCTATCATGTATCTAACTTTTTTTTGTCTAAAAATGCATAAACTGTATTTGACAATTATTGATAGATCAATTATGAACGCTGTTATTAAGTTATTATTTTTTAATAGTTATAAAGTACAGTTGAAAAAAAAGGAGAGAAAAATTAGAGAAATGCTATCAATGTTTCAGTATTATCTATAATTGAAAAATTGTTATTGATTGAAAAATATCAAAAAATTTTGTCTTTTTTTGAATAATTCATATATAAATATCTCTGAACACATGAAAACATAGTATACGTAATTATCGAATTTTCAAAATAAGATAATATTTATTATAGTAAAAAATAAAATGACACATTTAAAATCATCAATACTTTCCAACAACAAGCTGAATATTCTGTTCGATATTTTTATTGAAATTTTTGATGAAATCACGATAGATTAAATCAGCTCCTTTGATCAATGGCATCAATAAATAAATGGTAATAATAATTTTAATCGACCAATACACTGTCCAATATTTTAAATAATGATGAAAAAATACATCCACCATTGCTAGCCAACCAAAAACAATCCAATATCTGAAATGAAATGAGTATTTGAATAAAAATGACAGTGTTATAAGAAAGATATTGAATTTCATATCACAAGAAATATGAATTAGCTGTGGATTTTTCGATTTTCAAGATATTGATGAAATAGAGAAAATTATTTAATATTTAAAATGCAATTTGTATCTTCTATTCTTTTAAAACCATTATTGTATCTGTCGAAAAAGTATTCCACTACTGTAATTTACAGTCATTGACTTATGAGGAGTATTAGTATTTGATTTCATACAGTCAATACCAAAAGATAATGATTAAAGAAAAATGTTATTCCTCATACTAATCAAACGTTAGATGCATCGATCAATTACTAATAACCAGCACGATTGATCCATTCAATCAACATATCTACAACTACACCATTGGATATATCACTGCAAATAATTAGGACTACCTAAATTTTTAGCTAAAAATTGAGCCTAGCCGCTGACCCCAATAATTCAAAGAAGATTCAAATTAACTAATAGCATCAAGGTCCTGTAACCTTATCCGTCATATAGACTATTTACCTATAGTTGCCTACGATTTTCAATACTTTAGGATCATAATATCATAGATTTTTAGAAATACAAGTGTTTAATTATAAAATAATTTGCTGTAAAGAAATAAGTAAATGTTAATAAACAAAAATTCATTTACCTGAGCCAACTTCGACACGCAGTAAGTCCACGATTTTCATATGTAAAATATGTTTTACACATAGGATATCCAATACCCTGAATAATTGATAAATGAGAGAAAAAAATCCACATTTTTAATATCTTAAAATTGAGTTTTACATACCATAATATAATATAGAAGTTTTGCCAAATCTCCACTTAAAATGTAGAGAAAATATGCTCCGATTAATATGTAAAATATTATTAATCGTGAAACGCCCAATTTTTTCTCCAAAAACATCCAGCTGAAATAAATTTCATTATTCGTTTGATAGAAATTTTAAAAAACATTTACTGTTTCCTGAAACTTTTAGCTCTAGCAAATTCAACAGTAAAAACTGAAAGCTTTTAGAGAATTTTGCAGTCGTCTGCAGGCTTCCAAAAGAACCCTAATTTATACTGTACCTTAATTTTTTTCAAGAAAAAGAACAGTGGAACAAATGCATCTTCAATCAATTATTATTCAGCAAATTTTTGTCAGACTTGTGAAATATAAGAATTATAAAAATCACTAATAACGCTGCATCGATCAAGATATTAAAATAAATTCTTTTTCAAAAAAATATTTAAGTTCAATAAAGAAATAATTGTTACCATTGATTGCACCGTCTATTATCGCTATCATAAAGATAATTGATCACAATCGTATGAATGTTTTCCGGTGTTAAATCCCACCAATATTGTACCAAAATATCATTTGATGTACGTGCAACAATCATACTTTTCATTCCAAAAACTACAATTTGAATCATTACTTCAAAAAGAATCATGAATCATGCTGCTATTACATAAAAATTAAAATGAATTAATTTTTCATAAATTATTGAAAGGATTATTTAGCTGTTTCACACATTAAATCTCCAAATAACGAACAAATTACATTTTTTTTCCATTAGTAAAATATGAATTGAAATCATTTGTAACCAATATGGCAATTTAATAATAACTGTATTTTGAAATATTTTGAACAAAATAGAAAAACAAGCTAAGCTATAACTAAGCTATCTCGCGCTCATGCTTTATAAATCTATATTAATTAATAATAACCTTCTGAAACAACCAATAGTGATTTTCTAGACATGAAAAAGCTTGCCTTAATCCTATACTAATAAAAAAATTAAACTTTTCCGGTT
>JABVXU010000341.1:0-60063 GCA_013365365.1 Cruorifilaria tuberocauda
TATTTATAATTTTAATTTATCGAATAGTACAATTTTATTTTGATAAATTTTTTTAAATTTCATTCATTAATTTCTTCACATTTTCGATTTTCCTTCTTATCATTTTATCCTTTTGATTAAAATGATAGCAAAAAGAGTTATTACTGTTATCTCTTATCATTTAGTAAAAAAAAAAAGAAAAAATGAAGAAATGATCGGAATTCTTCGAGAATTTAAATTTTCGATGAATTAAATTGAATTTAGGAAGTTTACTCGATAATTGTAAATATGTTCTATTCAATCTTTAATTTCATTTACTATTTCAATTGTTAAATTATGATTGTTGGATGGGGAAGAGATAGATGAGAGATGATTCGGTTGTAAATAATAATATATCTGTCAGAATAGCATTGCTGTTTTAATCCTACAACTGATGAAAGTTTGGATCGATGAGGAACGAAAGATTGATCTTTTCGGTAATTAAATTTTATCAATTATCAATTATGTTAATTTTCGTTCACAAAATTAGTAATGAAATGAATTAACAGTAATTTGATCTGATAGATAAAATGCTATTGCAAAAATATATCTATTAAATTATTTTTTTTTAATCAATAAATATTAGCAGCAATTTTTTTCCCTCTCTCTCTCTCTCTCTCTCTCTCTATTTCATTAAGCTTTGTTGCTAGCAATAGATCGAACAGCTAAAATTGAAATTCATTTAAATTAAATAATTATAAATGATGGTGTAAAAAAAATGTTAAAAATTTCTCATATCAATTTTTTTTTTATTTTTATTTTTAGCTTCCAACAATAACTAATGATCTCATTAAGATTTTTTTTTTAATTTTAATTTTTAATTAACTTCAATCGCATTCATCTTTTTCTCTCTAAAATCCTTCCTCATCCTCTATTATTTTTTCTTCTTTTTCATCCTGCTAATTGATATTTAAATAAATTTCACCTGCAGCTTGTTTGTGCATCTGTTGATTTATTTAATTTTCATCATTCTCGATTTCCATTTCGTTTTCTTTTTTAGCAGCAAACGATTTAACATCTTATTTAAGGAAATGTAAATTAGGTAGACGTTTATGTGCACACGCATACGCATACGCATACGCATTCACGTGTATGCACTCACGCATGCTTACGTGTTTGCATATGTTAATTAGCTAAAACAAATGATTTTAGTTGAGAGTTTTTAGAGGGCGAAAAATTTTTCAATGATAGCCAAATGGAGCAATTGCACGTTTTTTTCCGTACCTTTTCTCTCTCCTTCCTCTTTCTCCCTCTCTCTCCCTCTCTCTCTTTCTCTCTCTCCCTCCTTTTATATTATAATGATATCAAATCGAATTCTCGTGGGAGAACATTTGAAAAAAAAATTCATTAATTTCGAATTTTACTATTATGTGTTATATATGTGTTTCTTTCTAGCAACAAAAATAGTATAGCAATATGAGATAATAAGAATAAACGATGGAAAATGAAAATAGTGTGAGTTAGAGACGGAGAGAAAGAAAAAGAAAAAGAGAAAAGAAAGTTTTAAGCGTGGGAGGAGGTTATTAAGAAACAAAAAAAAACAAATAAATGAAAAGTTCATATTTTAAATTTATGTTTTTTCAAAAAAAAATCCATATTATAAATGAAAAAAAAAATTTATATTTTTATTCTTTCTTTAAGTTATAAAAATATCGTTAAACATTGATAAGCTTATTTTAAAAGTTTAAATTAAAAATATCAACTTTCGTTAAATCTTGAACATTTGTAATTCCACAATTGTTAGAAAGTTCCAATTTTTTTTCTTCTCTACTCTTCATTTTCCTCTTCTCTCACTCTCTTTCTTTCTTTCCTCCTCTCTCTATTTCTTGCTTTTAATCATGGGTGGTTTAATCAACGTATCTATTTGATTTTATTCATTTCTCTTCTGTTCACATCAATATTTAATTAGTTGTGTTATTTTAAAATTAATAATAACAATAATAATAATAGTAATAATAACGATAACAGTAATAATAATAATAATAATAACAATAACAGTAATAATAATAATAATAATAACAATAACAGTAATAATAAACGAGTAATATATTCATTTAAAATTATCACATCTAAATATGTGAATATTTAACCTTATATTGTTATTATTATTAATATCAATTATTGTTATCAGTATTGTCACTTATTGCTACTATTTGTTATTTATTTTATTTTATTATTTATTATTTAATTGTTACTATTATTAATATCAATTATTATTACGATTATTGGTATTATTATTTATTTCGAAACATATTTCTATAAATTTAATTTTATTTGATAAATAAATTTTATTTATTTTCTTTTTTTATCTCTTTTAAATTTTATATTATTTATTTCAATGAATTAAAATATTAAAATCATTAAATCATTTACTTGCAATATTTTATCATTTCTATTGATAACAAATAAAATGTAAATCAATCTATGAATTTTTCATGTATGAATGAATAAGTTTAAAATAGTTATTTTAACTAATTTAGTTTGGTAGCAATTTTTTTATCAGCCATTATTATTAATTGTATTTGAATATATTCTTATGAAGTTAATTTCATTTCAAAAAAAAAACATATTTATTAGTTTTTGTCTTTTGGACAAAAAAAATTATATGTTTTGTTTCCATTAATTTTTAGAAATCATTGTGATAAAATTTTCCTCCTTTTTTTTAAATTTAAAAATATCCATATTTTTTTTTGTGAAATTTAAGATATCAAGTAGATTTCATAGTTGCAACAGCGACAAAAGAAAGTAGAATAAAATATGGTACAAAAATAACTGTACATAATTCTGTGTTGTAAAAATTTTTCGTTGTCATAAAAATTTATTTCGTTAACTTTCATCATATCATCAAAAAAAATTTTTTTTTATTTTCAACGGAATATTTATGATTTTTGGAATTACAGTTTTCCTGATTCATTAATATTTATGATTTAATATGGAAAAAAAAGTCGTTTGTAGCAAAAGATAATGTATATAAATTCTTTTTTTTTTTCATTTTAATATATTATTCGTAGGAATATGTTTGTCAATAATAAGTTAGCCGGATATAGCTGATGAAAAACATTTCGTTTAATCTATTTGAAGAAAAGCTAAATTCACTTATGGTTCAGTAGCTAATATTCGTCATTACAAAAAACAGTAATGAAATAAAAGAATATTCCTACTGTATAATAATAAGTTTTTTTTTGTAAGAAATAAATTTTCCTCTTTCTCTTTTTTTTTCAGAAAATAATTTTCAAATAAAAAAGAGGAAGAGCTGCGTAAAAATTTTTAAAAATTAAAATACATGTATGTTTGTTCAAACAAATATAGTGTCCATTAAAAGTATTGATTAAAACTAACTTTACTGTTCAGTTACCTATGCAAAGTTTATTTTGATTCTAATTTTCTCGTCATTCACCAATCATAGCAGTTGTTTTCTTTTCTTTTTTTTTTCCTACCAATCGAGGAATTATCATCGGTGTGATTATAACTGAAAAAAGAAAAAGGTAAAAGTTGTTATTTATCAAATATTTGAAACGAAATGAATTTTGAAAGAAAGGATGAAAATGAAAAATGTGTTTTTGAAAAATAATTTTTTTTTCTCTTTCTCTCTTTCTCTTTCTCTTTAAAAAAATACATATAAGCATCTGACACATAATTTTTTTTCTTCTTCCTAATTGATGAATCATAGTGTTTTATAGAAATTTACATTCATTGAATGGATGGATGAATTAAAGTGAATATTTTTAAGAATCAGATTACATCAGATTCGTATCAAATATCTGATAGTGATAATGGATTTATTATAAGTATGAATTATTATTATCAATGAATAATAAATTATAATGATAAAAATTTCACTCATTGATTAATTGATCCAGTCCTATAAATTTTTTTTTTTTACTAGCATTATTTGATAACCAAAGAATTAACAAAAAGTACTTAAAGTAATTGTTAAAATTGGATGATAAAGAAAATAGAAAGTAATAATTTGATAATAAATAAAATAAAAGCTATAAAATTAATTTGTATGAAATTGAAGATTTATTTTTGTTCCAAAATTTATCATTTTAATAGAAATGAATGTCTGTCCTTTTTTTTTACTTCTATCATTACTCTCTCTTATTGGTTCTATAATACCATTGGAAAATATCATTATCATACAATTAACAAAATATATAAAAGACTAAAAAAAAAAGGAGGATAGAGGATGAGATTTCTATCAGATATGGTAAGAGAGAAGAAAAAAAGAAAAATTTTTTTTTAATTCATTTTTTTCCTCATGAAATAAAATTAAATATATTAATCTTTTTTTTATCATTATCATTTATTAACATTTTTTTTAAAAATAATATTTATAAGCTGAAATAGGATATCCTATCATATCATATCAATATTAAATACGTAGGCAAACTTGAATAGACTCTTATCAAATCTTACGAAATCTCCCAGATTTCTTTTTTTCGTCGATTGAAGAGATTAATGAAATGAAACAAAATCTCACTTTGTCAGTCTCACTTTTCCGTGAAATCTTGACTCTCGTTACATCTTGTCCAGTTACAAAATGACTAAATTCCGGAAAAAGGATGCATGTGTTTTTTTCTCATTTTCTTCCGGTATCATCCATTGATATATATACCGGTATAAATGATTCCGATATCAGTTAACTTATTGCAAAAATATTCACATTGTCCCACGGGACACGATTCAATATCTATGTATGTGTGTATGTGTGCATGTGTGTATATATGTTGTATGTGTGTGTGTGCATGTGTGTATATATGTTGTATGTGTGTGTGTGTATGTGTGTGTGTGTGTGTGTGTGTGTGTGTGTATGTGTGTGTGTGTGTGTGTGTGTGTGTGTGTGTGTGTGTGTGTGTGTGTTTGTATGTGTGTGTGTGTGTGTGTGTATTCTTGCTGCGATTGCAATGAAATTGATAGATATGTATCAGAAAGCTTTTCACTGCAGCTTTTGATTTGCTAAAGTATTATAGCCTACGCTGCACTGATACCATCATTATACTCTTACTCACACTATTTTATACTTTTTTTTTGTCAAATTTGCCGTTGTAGAATACGTGTGTGTGTGTATGTGTGTGTGTGTGTATGTGTGTGTGTGTGTATGTGTGTGTGTGTGTATGTGTGTGTGTGTATGTGTATGTGTGTGTATGTGTATATGTCTGCAATTTATACTTTTGCATTGAAATTGAAAGTATTATGTTTTACTTTCATTCATCCTATTCCCTTCCTCTTGTCTTCCTTTAACATGCTAACATAACATTTCAAGCTTATTCTTTTGCATTCTCGAGAATCATCTCCATCCTTTTCTCATTCATTTATCCTTCATCTCAAATTCTCGTACCTTTTTAGCATCAATTTTTCCTCCTCCTCTTTCTCTTCCTCCTCTTTTTCCGTATTTCACTTTTTTTTTCTCCCTTTATCCCTCATCTTGGAACACTGTATGTTTTCCTAGCTTTAGCATTATTACGTTTTGCAACCTCCTCCCTTCCATTCTATAACCCTGTTCTTCCTGTTCCTCTTTTCATTCTTTCAGATCTCCGGAACAATTTTCCTTTTCTCCTTGATCTTCCATCCGGAAAAGTCAATTCGATTTGATGTAAATTATAAATTTCCTTGTCGTTTTTGTTATATTTCAATTTTTTTCATTTCGTTTTTCTTCACTTATCGAATTGCAATATGCAATCATTGCTAATTGTTAATTGAAATCTAAAAAAAAAGAAACGAAATTTAATATTCAACTTTGTTCCATAGGAAAGAAAACAAAAAGAGAAAAAAAAAAGAAGGAAAGAATTGATCTAATAAAGCTTTATAAGTATTTCAGATAAAATATTTATTCTCTGAAAGTAATATCATTACTTATCGGAATAATATTATTTCGTACAGTGTAAGGATGTTAAGAATTCTTATCATTTTTATTGAATGAAAAGTTTTAAATTGGCGCTTTTTATTCGATGATAAACCAGTAATTTTGAAAGATTTAGCCGCCCTGTATGCAACAATAACAAAAGGATTTATCGATAAATGTTGCATTGGCCATAAATAACTGACAAGCAGGAAAAGCGGGATGAGGAAGAGGAAGTGAAGGAAGGAGGAGGAGGATGATGGAAAATAATGATTGACTGGTATGAATTTGTTGTCAATTTCTTGGCTAAAGTTTGCTAATGCTGCTATTTGGCAAATGTAATTGTTAACTAAAATTTTCACAGTAAATAAATTATAAACGTATTATTGTAATCTTGAAAATTTTTTTTTTTTTAAAAGAAATTTTTTTCTTTTTTTTTTTCTTGCAAACGATTCGTTCCATCTTTCTTCAATATTTTTCATTTTATGATTTAAATATTTCATGTTTTCTCTGATCCGCTCTATTATCGATTGCAATTTTATTGTTTGTTGGAATTGTTTTTGTTTACCTTTGTGGTAGTAAAGTTTCGTGTTAGAATTGTGGATTTATAAGATTTTTTTTTATGGCTATTTTTGCTGAATGAATCATCCTTTTCACGTTATATTTTTTACTTTATTTTGATAATCCATCAATAAATAGAAATACAAGTCGGTTTCTCGTAATTTGCCATAATTTCATGATTACGTGCACTACCATTATTACTGATGTAGTTGTTAATTTAGGTAATACATTGACGATATCCTTAAAATTTGATAAACGAATTTTTTAAAGTTAAATTTGATTCCATGTTAGCGTTTATATAGGTAGAATATGTCAGAATTTTTTCATCTAATAAAAGATGAAAACAATCGAAATGATAGGTTTTAAAACTTCTAATAACAGAAAAGGGAAATTTCCACTTTTATATTTATGTTAACGCGATATTTTCCATGCACCAAAGATTAATATTTTCAAATGATATACAGACTTTTCTTGTTATATCAATTCGCGTGATGATATAATTCATTTTAAATGCTAGTTGGATTGAATCTTCATGCGATTTGTATCGTCGTTATTGCCTCATTTTTTTGTGTAATATAATTCCTGAACAGGTGTAATATTTGCAGAGCTGGACGACATAATCGAAATTCAATCGAAATTGGCACAGGGAAGTTGGTACAGGTGTGCGAGGTGTCTTCCATCTTAGTAGAAGGTAAAAAATTATTAGACTATGTGAGAGTGATGATTTCCTTTTGGATATATATATATATGTGGTAACATTTCTCTAGTTTGGCTGTTTGAAGTTTTTTTTCTATCCGCAGATGAATAAAATATTTGGGATATTTAAGTGATGATTAAAGCATTTACTACAAAAAGGTCATTTGAGGAAGTGGAGTACAATTCAACTAATTTTGTGATTTTTTTTCTGCTCCCGATGATCCTTTTTGTAGGTTATCGTGTCCTTTTAATATCTCATTCATGAATTTTGGAAGCAAAAAATTTTTGTTTCTAAAATTTGAAAAAAAAGTCGGATTGAGCAGGACAAAAAAAATCCTTCATGTAATTCACCGTAATCTTTTAAAGTTTCAGTCTTAGATTTGAAAGCAGAAAGAATTTTTTGGAATTAAAAAAAGAACTCATATCTTTGCGTCTTTTTTTTTTGGTCGTTATTTGACATATAAGTATGTTTAAAGAGAAAAGAGAAGATGAGAAGGAGAGGACACAAAGTAAGCTTTGCACCAAATAAATGAATGAATGGATGCTGGGAGGTTTTGTGTATTTTCTGTTCCGCGAAATCTTAATCTTGACTATTTTTGCTACAGGGAGGTGTAACCATGGGCAGCCGCGGGGAATACGGCTGCTCCGTGGACGAGCTGCGGACTTTGATGGAATATCGTGGGGCAGAAGCTCGAGAAAAGCTGGATGCTGAATATGATGGTGTCGAAGGATTATGTAGGAGGTTGAAGACCGATCCAAATAATGGATTGCCTCAGGATAAGGATGAACTTGATAGGAGGCGAGCAGTGTTTGGTGCGAACGAAATACCTCCACATCCACCGAAATCGTTTCTGCAGCTTGTTTGGGAAGCGCTTCAGGTAACTTTTTAATAATTCTTCGTTATCCAGAGATCCAGAAATTTTCTGAAATCAGCTATTCCGTTAATGTAAAAATAAATCTTCCGCTATCGCCTTATTAACACAGTTGAAGAAGTGGACATAACTGTTTGTGAAACATTCATGCTATTGTTTTCATTTTAGGATGTGACGTTAATCATTTTGCTTGTGAGCGCCATAGTATCCCTTGCGTTATCGTTTTATCGGCCACCCGATGATGGTTTAGGAGGTAATGTTTTCTCGGAAAGCTTACTATTTTTAGTTGCATACATAGTCCTGTTCGAATTGAAGTGATAATGACTTGGCATTTTTCAGCAGGCTCTGATGATTCAGAGCATGAAGCTGGTTGGATCGAAGGAGTTGCAATCTTAATATCAGTGGTAGTTGTGGTTCTTGTAACAGCTCTTAATGATTATACGAAAGAGCGTCAGTTTAGAGGTAAATCATGTGCAATATCCATAACCTCTCTGACTATATCTTATTGTACATAAATATTTCGACATACGATTAACTAAAATACCACTATTTAAAAATATATTGTAATTAATCATTTTAACTTTTTTTACCTCAGTTATAATTACAGGCCTCCAAGCGAAAATCGAAACTGAGCATAAATTTGCTGTAATTCGTGGTGGGAATCAAATACAAATTGTCGTTAATGAACTGGTTGTCGGAGATATCGCTCAAATTAAATACGGTAATATCTGTTGATTTACGGAATAATATTAAAAAGCTCAGATATCTACTGGAATATGTGGATTTCCTATGGTGAAAACTCTTAGAATAAATTTGGATATTTTATATTCTTTTAAGTAAATTTAACAAATAAAATTCACAGATTTTTAATGAGAAGCTTTTAGCCATCTTTTTCATTCGATTTGTTACTTATTTCATTCGAAGGTATTTTTGCATCTCCAATTGTTTTAAAAACGAGGAATTCTGATATAGTTTCAGTACTACTTACTGCAGCTAATTTTCTTTCTCAATGAGAAGCAACAATTATATTACTGTTTAAGGCGATTTACTTCCTGCCGATGGCGTACTTGTGCAAAGCAACGATCTAAAGATTGACGAGTCCTCATTAACGGGTGAATCGGATCAGATTCGTAAAAGTCCTGAATTAGACCCTATGCTTCTTTCCGGTATAACTATTATTAATTGCTTTTTATCCTGGTGGAGTCCACCTTATATTTTATTGCTACCAATGACACAGATGTTCGAAATTAGACCTAGTTCAGGCGTTTTTGTCGTTGTGTTTCTTGGCAATTTTTCTCCTTCATAATCAACCCTATCTCAACTACATTTTAGTCATCAAATAAAAGGGATAGCATTTGATAAGAAAATTCACTGCGAACAACGAAATGTGTGCATATTTTTTTTAAACCATTTGTGTAGGTACCCATGTGATGGAGGGAAGTGGAAAAATGGTTGTTACGTGTGTGGGTGTTAACTCACAAACAGGAATCATCATGACTCTTCTTGGTGCAGCTAAAGATGTCGTGGAAGAAGAACGTAAAGCGGCGAAGCGTGAGGGTAAGTTATTTTGCTAATATGTTAGTGAAAAATATGTAGCTTATATTTTTGCAGGTATGACTTATTTTGATGGTAGAAACAGCTGTCAGAAAAAAGAAAATCATTATGCATGTTACCGTTGTCCATATTTTAACCTCAGATATGAGCTTATCATTGGTGCCAATCGGTATCAACATTAGGGTAGACCCATTATTATTATGGATTAAACGTACTATTTTTCCCGTGCTTCGGAAGTGGATGACTGCCTCATTAGCGCTACGCACTCTACTTTTCCTTGCTCTCTTTGCTGTTATCAGCTGAAGCTTATTTTTTGCACTTCAAGAGAACGTCGTTATTATAATTATGTCATTTCTACGAATTGATCTTAACAATCACTTATAATAAATATTTGAATGTGCAATTTGAAATGGAAAGAATGCTTCTATTTTACTTCTAACTCATACTACCTGTTTTACACGCTGCACATATAATTAGAATAGTAATATCTCGAATTCGATTTTATCTAATATCATTCTTCAGAGCGTCGGGTGCGTCGGAAGAGCAAGGCGTCTGGTAAGACTTTAGTATCAATAATCGTTTTTAAATCAAAACATTAGTAATAATCCATTGAGCATGTTATTATTTTTCTTTTTCGGCATTCTGCAAAATAACTTTTCGAATGAATATATAGGGAACGGTAATGTTTCAAACGGATATTATGTGTTTTCTTTTGGATTGTAGATTAACTCATGCATAAGAAATACACATGCCACGTATAAATCTTTGTAAATTATTTATGTATTGATTCTTCCGTAGTTTCAAGATATTTAAATAAGCATGGCAAGTAACATGATATGCACTGTATTTGAGCTTTTTTCATCATTTAGAAAACAATATTTTGCTTTCTAAAATTTGATTAGTGAATAAAGCAGCAGATGAACGTAGTCACATTTTTGCTCTGTATATTAGGCAGATTTGCCAATTGTCCTATAAAAATTAAAATCGCGTAACAAAATGTTCCTGATATGGGTAGTAAGATGCAAATCATAGTGCACATTTAACTGCATTTATAATACATTCAACTTTAGTAAAACTTTTCTTGACAAAAATCAAAATGTTTATCAAGCAATATTTAAAAAGATATTAATTTTATAGGAACTTTTGGAATCACTAGCATTCTTCCCAACTAACCATACTCTTTTACTATAAACATAAAATAGAGTTTTGGCAGGAGCTGTAATATCAACTACAATGTAAGGGATTAAATGCAATGGTTTAGCGGTTAATGTATAAAAATTTTTTTCCGAGATTATATAAAGCCTTATCTGGTATGCAGAACGCTATTATATGTATTGCATCGATTAACCAGATAGTGGTGATGATGTTGATGATTTAATGAATATTTAACATCATAGGTGCAAATAAAATTGTATGGAATGAAATATATGAAGTGCACCTTTTTTTTTCTTTTTTTTTCTTATCTTCAAACTCGCAAAAATTTTCGCGAATTTTTTAAGAACTAAGCTCTGTGTAATTTGAAGAAAAGTCATGTTTTCAAAAAACTTAATAGATTTTTTGCTGTAGGATTTTCAGAATGCTTCCTATTCGCATTTTGGGGAGCTGTTTGGACTGTCAATTTCCTTTCTTTCACTTGCATTTCGAAATTTCTCGTTGAACGCAAACAACCAAACACAAATTCATTTATAAATGCACAGCGCGAGTGCACACGCTTATTGTTCTAATTTCTTTAACCATAGTTTAAATAACTTGGGTTTTCTTTGAATGATTTAGATTTTTTTTTTGTTTTCGTTTCGTTTTTGCACAACTAGGTAATGTTTCCTTATGTTGTTTTTTTTTAGTTTTCACTTTTTTTGGCATGAATAAGGAAGTGGTGGAAAGTTGCTGTTTCAGTTATGTCCAAAATTATCGCCGATAAGAAGAGAAGGCGATGGAAAAATGTCGTTTCAGTATTGTTGCTTACGCAGGCTTTTTTGCCCCATCACTATTTGATGTTATCCTTTTCGTGTAGCAGTGTTTGAATTTTCAGGCGATGCAGTAGCAGGTGCAGGAGTAGAAGACGGAACTGCGCAAGCTCTTCTGACTGATCGTGAGTTTAGCAATGCTTTTTTTGAAATCGTACCTAATTTCAGCAGCAAAAAAATGCATCATAATGTAGTATAGTATGTTGCAGTCACTGAATTAATAATAGAATTATTTATAGTTCGATCGTTGGAATTAATAGCAGATTAAGTAAATTGAAGGGTGCAGTTTTGTGATTATTTTTCTTTCAGAGATGCGGTATTTGATAATTGACTACTTAGTTGATCGTTTATAATTGAACAGGCTTGTACACCAAACATTATCTGTTCGATCATTTCTTATTACTTACAAGTTTTCTGTAGGGGGACGTACAATCCATTGTGTTATTTGATATATAACGATGGAAATGCATCGTTTTCAAGTATTTTCATTCATTTCCCTCCTTAATTTTCTATGTTTTGCTTGGAATTCCTGAAATCCCTCTGGAAATGACACTCAAGAAAAAAATCGAGCTTTTTCCAATCATTTTATAGAATTACTTTTGATTCACTTTTCTCTTCTTACTCATCAGTTAGCATTCGAAATAATGGAGAAAAAAGCATGCGCGCGGGTGTTTTAGTGTACGCCTCCATTAGTTACGCTTTTTTATGGAGCACATTATTCAAATTCATAGATTAGAATTAAATTTTGTGCCAAACAGACGTTAACGATTATCTGTGGTTGTTTGCATGAAATCATTTTTTGCATTTTTGCACATCAATAATGATGCATTTATTATCTAATTTCGCATAATTTTTGATGGGACAGAACTAATACAACATTATATATCCAAAATTATTCGTTTACTAGAATGACTGGAATATGTTTTATTCATACTGGAATTTTTTTTTTTTGAAATGAAAACGATTTCACCTATTGCCATAAAAATTAAGTTGCGTTTCTGATCCAACGATTTTTCTTCTATTCAAATTCCAAACCAGAATTCGTAAGGGTAGTTTTTTTGTTTACTGAAAGATGGATGGAATTGGAAAGCGAAAACGAAGAAAGTTAAGACAATAAATGAGAGGCAAAAAGAAGAAGCAGTATATTACTATTATTTTACATCTGTCTTTTTTACAGTTTTTAATGTTTAGGTATTAAAGTCAAAATAAAGGAAGACAAGGAATCGGTGGTGTTGTGTCCTTAATTTTCTTTCCCCATTGTATCACTGCTGCACTTCAAGTTTGAAATTATTCTTCCATCTATTCTTAGTTGATGTTAGTAGGACCGGACGCTGCAATTGGTATTTGTTTTTAATATAAAGTGATTTTCATTTTTCAGACGTGAAAGCAAGCGGCTTAGCAGAGGGAAGTAATGGTGATTTGAATAATGAGGCTACAAAAGATGAAATTGAGAGCAAAAAAGAACGTTCTGTCTTGCAAGCTAAACTTACTCGTCTTGCCATTCAGATTGGTTACGCAGGCATGGTTTCATCATTATTTACAATTTGTGCAAAAACATTTTAACTGAATAAAACACTTGAAAGCATAAGCTAAAGCTTTTATTTACTTTGAACTTGGGAATGATTTTAAGCATAACAGATTCTATTTCTTTCAGGTTCGTTTGTGGCTGGCTGTACTGTTCTCATTCTTGTTACTCGATTTTGCATTAGTCGTTACATGATTGAGGAGAAGGCCTTTAGTGTGGCAGACTTCCAGCATTTCATTAATTTTTTGATTATTGGCGTAACTGTTCTTGTTGTTGCAGTCCCGGAAGGCCTTCCTCTTGCTGTCACTCTATCTCTCGCATATTCTGTCAAAAAAGTAATGCTTCTTAATGTTTGCTAATTATCACTCCAATAAAACGCAGCGCACTGGAAACATGAGATTATTCGAAAGCGTATCAAATGCAAACCAAAGAGATTATCATTTATTTTACTTCAGATGATGTTGGATAATAATCTTGTTCGTCATTTGGATGCTTGTGAAACAATGGGTAATGCGACAAGTATTTGCTCAGACAAAACGGGCACCTTAACAACTAATCGAATGACCGTTGTACAAAGTTACATTAACGGCAAGTTGTTTAAAAAATTGTTCAAATTAAGATACTTGAAAATGTGTGATAAAATTACTGAGATCATCACGACTGTTCGGTTATTTCAATGCTTTTCATAATAATGGTGATGTTTTTTTTACAGTGGTAGTCGCATGCAGGTTTCTGAAAAATACGCCTAATTGTCTAATTTTTTTTGATTTAACTATGAGAATTGGAGCGTGTCTCACCTACATTCAGCAATTAGAATTCATGATGCGAAATGGAAAATTAAAATTTAAATTACTAGTAGCTTCTTATATTTATTAGTAAAATATTAATGTTTCAGAGGTTCATTATAAAGAAACACCAAAGTTCGAGTCACTGAATAAGGAAACAAGGGATTTATTAGTAAATTTAATATCGATCAACAGTAGTTATGCATCGCAGGTATTTCTTGTTTGGTGCAAGCGTGTTATTCATTTCATTTCACGTTTCTTTTTTAACGACCGGTAAAATATTTATCTGAAGAAAAACTGCGTATCTCTTTAAGGACTCTTAAAAAAATAATGAAATCCTTTCTTCCTCGCTTTAAAAGTCAGAAATTAATATAACGATGTTAGGAGACGAATAATCAATTACATCACTTTTTATTTCCAAATTTTCTATAGTGCTTTTCTTTTAGGTTGTGCCTGCAAAAAATCCTGGTGAACGACTCACACAATTAGGTAACAAAACTGAATGCGGTCTTCTAGGATTTGTCCTTGCATTAGGACAAAGCTACCAAGCAGTTCGCGATAAATTTCCTGAAGAAAAGATTTTCAAAGTAATTTATTGAAAGTGTCATTTGTTTTCTGGTATGTATTGGTATCCTTTTTGGAAATATAATATCTATGATAATTCCATATTCATGTTATTTGCAGGTCTATACATTCAATTCTGTTCGTAAATCAATGTCTACTATTATCGAAATGAAAGATGGTAACATTCTTAATGGTTATCGGGTATTCAGTAAAGGAGCGTCTGAAATAATTTTGAAAAAGTTTGTTTTGATTTGATAATTAAGGAAAGGACCATTCATATTAGCCATGTTGAAAATTTTGGCGAAATGATTTGTTAATTAAATCCCATTAGTGTTTGAATTTTAGGCGTTAGTAATTGTTGACTGATGCTTCATTTGAAAAATTATGGCTTTACGTTGAAAAAGTGGAACTGAAGTTAACGTCTTTCATTTTTTTTTTTTTGATTTTCTTGATATAATTTTTGATATCAAACATTTTCACTGTAAGAGATTGCTGTCTAAATCCAGTAATTTATCAATAATGAATATTTTTGATATCACTTTCAAAACCTAATGATAAAATGAATTAAAGTGGTCAGTAATTTCTAAGTCCTCTTCTTATGAGTTACTTTCTTATCATATCTTAAGGAGATAACAAATTACCAACAATGACAATTACGTTTTGATGAAAAATGATTTGTTAATAAAACTGATTTTTCTAGATGTAAATGGTTTCTGGCTAAAGATGGTGTTCCAAAAAAATTTTCACAGAAAGATTGTGATCGTCTTGTTAGCAATGTTATTGAGCCTATGGCTTCAGATGGTTTACGTACCATATGTCTGGCGTATAAAGATTATGTTGCAGGAAGTGATAATATACAAGAAAATCAGGTACTCATTAATGGTATTCTGCATATATAACAATGTTGTATTGAACTGGAATAGACCACAATATTTATTCGGATTTTGATATATTGTGAGACGTTACTTGTTCAGTCATTAATAATTTCAGGTTCGAATTACAAAAGAAATTGACTGGGATAATGAAGATGTTGTTGTTAGTGATTTGACTGCCATAGCCATTGTAGGAATTCAAGATCCAGTTAGACCAGGTTTGTCTTCTTTCTAAACATAGCTTCTGCATATTATCTGTAGTGTCTGTAATTATCTGTGATTGATTCCATTCTGAGAAAGTTACTGATATCATTTGTTTTGCAAACAGCTAGTTTTGGGACTTTTGAAGTAATCTGAAACTCATCTCTCGAATTTTCCTATTACAAGTTTTATCAATAGCGTTCTTATTTATTATTTGCATTTATATTATAGAAGTTCCGGAGGCAATAGCGAAATGTCAACGTGCTGGCATAACGGTACGCATGGTGACAGGAGATAACATCAATACTGCTCGTTCAATTGCTACAAGTTGTGGAATTTTACGTCCTGGCGAAGACTTTATCGCTTTGGAAGGCAAAGATTTCAATGCACGAATCCGAAATGAAAAAGGTGAAGTATCGCAAGAGAAGCTTGATGCAATATGGCCGAAGTTACGTGTTCTCGCTCGAGCACAACCATCCGACAAATATACTCTGGTTAAGGGCATTATTGATAGTCGCGTTACCGACAACAGGTAAGTTGATTTTGCAAATATAGATGAAATTGAGTAATACAAATAATTCAAAGTTTCGGACAAGTTTTAAGTAATTTGAAATTTATGAAATTGCAGGGAAGTGGTAGCTGTAACAGGTGATGGTACAAATGATGGCCCGGCACTGAAAAAGGCAGATGTCGGCTTTGCTATGGGTATCGCTGGTACAGATGTCGCGAAGGAAGCATCTGACATCATATTGACAGATGATAACTTCACTTCTATTGTCAAAGTATATATGGACAGTGATATATTTTTAGCGTTATAACATCTTTATCAAAACAAAAAAACAAATATTTAGTTTTATGTTGTTATATAATTGCCTTTCCGCATTCTATTCAATTTATATTCGATGAAAAATATTTAGATTATAATTTTTGAATTTCATCCACGAAAGAATTTTGTTACAGCGTAGCCTGTTTACCATAACATGCTTGAAAGTTCTCCTTTTTTTGTTAAGGTAGTGGTTGAATTCTTTGATTGACTAATCTGTTATGAATGTTTATTATGAGTCTTCTTCAAAAGGATTGTATAGAATTGCCTAATATATGCAGTCTGTATTGTTGAATCGGATAGGTTTGATTTAAGTTGAACCTGCACCGTGTTTCAGGCAGTGATGTGGGGACGGAATGTTTACGATTCAATAGCGAAATTTTTGCAGTTTCAGCTTACTGTGAACGTGGTTGCCGTCGTTGTTGCATTCGTCGGTGCATGCGCCATTCAGGATACTCCTTTAAAAGTTCGTTCTTTAATTTTTTGCGCGTAATACTTTTCTATATTTTCCCTCATATATGTGACTTACTGTAATAATACTTTTTTAGTTTTTGTTATAATTTTTTACTTTTTTAGGCAGTACAGATGCTTTGGGTAAACCTTATCATGGATACTCTGGCATCATTAGCTTTAGCCACCGAAATGCCAACGGAAGATCTGTTAAAACGAAAGCCGTATGGACGTACCAGTCCTCTTATATCTCGCACGATGAGCAAGAATATCTTGGGTCATGCATTCTATCAATTAGTTATCTTATTCGCTCTCATCTTTGCAGGTAATGATGATCTTGAACCATCAAGTTATCATCAAGTTTTCGCTGGAATAAGGAACTTTCTTTCTATTCATTTGTTTATTTAGTTAGTTGAACTTTTCTGTCATTTTCGAGAAGTTGTTAGAACTTACATAATAAACTGTATTGGAAGGGTAGAGAATTAAAAAATTCAATCTTTCGTTTCCCATTTTTGTTTTGTAACGTTTTATTCAAATCTAGAGCATTTATTTATTTGGTTTTTGTTTTGCAATCTCTTTATTCAATTATTTGATAGGACTGGTGGGAAAGGGGTAAAGGAAAAAAGAAAGATTGAAAGATGAATGAATTTTTTTAGTGTCTTACCTCTACACTTTCCTTCATAATGCTTTTCAGGCGAACGTTTTTTCGAAATTGAGAGTGGCAGGTGGGCACCGTTGCACGCACCTCCGTCTGAACATTTTACTATTGTTTTCAATACCTTTGTTATGATGACACTTTTCAACGAAATCAATGCACGAAAGATTCATGGCGAAAGGAATATTTTCACAGTTCATATTTTGCTAATTTTTATTTAATTGTAAATGCACAACTTTATCTCAAATGCTGCTTATGCAGTCATCTACTGATAAAATCCCTGATTTTTGTGCGATCATAAAATAAGTGGAGATTCTTAAATCTTAAAAACATCATTTAGTAAGCTCTGTTCTATCTTAACTAGTATAATCAAGTCTCATTACTGCTGGAATACCATTCTTATGAATGGATAGTAACTTGAAAGTTGTTATGACAGCTATAGAATGAATCATAAATTATAAAAACCGATAAATTACTTGTAATTAACCGAGAGCCGATTTGTTTCTATATAATCATGTAGACCTTATTTGTTTACTCAGTTTGACTTTTAATTGGCAATTGATTATTTTTGTTATAATTTCTGATATTTTGGAAGATTTTCTGTTCCAGGGCTTATTTTCGAATCCTATATATTATATTATTTGGATTTCTACAATGGTTGCACAAGTGTTTATTGTGCAATTTGGTGGACGTTGGTTTTCTACAGCTGCATTAAATTTGGAGCAGTGGTTGTGGTGCTTAGCATTTGGCGTTGGTGTGCTGTTATGGGGCCAAGTAATTTGCTTATCTTTTTCAGTGTTGATTTACACTTGAATTAGTTGAATCCGTGATGTCGCACAGTTATAATGTTTTCGATAATACTTTTGGAATTTGAGGAAAAATGAATTTCAAAAATATATGTCAAGCTCAACAGGGTCTTCTTTCCCCGCTGTGTTTGCCAAGCCGTTCCCTTGGCTGTGGTTTCGCTAGATAGTAGATAGGGACAGTGGGAATCTCGTTAATCCATTCATGCGCGTTACGAATTAGATGACGAGGCATTTGACTACCTTAAGAGAGTCATAGTTACTCCCGCCGTTTACCCGTGCTTGGTTGAAAGATCATAGAAATAGCAGTTTTTCATGCTAGGTAAAATAGTTAGTAATGCAAACTATTATATTTAAATAAATAGAAGTATTAGAAAAGCATTTCGTAGGCATTAATCGGAAGAGAGACAAGTGGAAGTGAGAGGATTAGTAGCAAAATGAAGATGGCTTGCGAAAAGTTCGAAAATAATGATATGATTTCTAATTACTGAAATAAAGAAAAGAAACATGATTTCTTGATCATTTTTCTTCTCTCATTTATTTTTATCGTAAAATTTCAAATTATTATCAAATTTAGGTGGTGACAACAATACCAACTTCGGGCTTGCCAAAGAATATGGCGATAGGAGGTGGTGACGTGACGTCTACTGAAAATATCTTAAGCGGCGAATATGAAGACCCAGCAACACACGAGAAACGCTCTGGACAAATTCTGTGGATCAGAGGATTGACACGACTTCAAACGCAGGTAATTTTATTGTAACCTGGAAGTTAAGCTAGTGTCTGGTGGGTTACTTTGTAAGTTTTTCATATGTGTGTATACGTTTTTCTTTTTCACGTCCCAGTCTGCATACTGGGTGAGTAAATATGTTATTTAGCGTTTCTTAGTTAGAATATTTGGAATTTTTACATTTCTTCGAAAAATTTCTAAGCAGTAAGGGCAATTAATTGGTATAAATCAGAATGAATTGTACTAAATCATATAATAAATCATAGTTATTTTCCTCCTCGTCCTCAGAGACTGCGAGAACTTTTCGTGACTATTTATTTTCGTATTCATTTTCATTACCTTATGGCTGCTATGGTAGAAAAGTTTTTTCCGGAAAATCTTTCGGATTACAGTGAATCAGATCGATCGGAAAGCCATTATATTCAGAACCTTATTCTTAGTGTTGTTCTTAACAGTTGTTCTTGTGTATTTTGATTTTTTTTGCAAAATTTCGTAGACTGATCACACTATAATGGTACTATAGCAACATTTAAGCTAATATTTATGTTGTTGTTGCTTTTTTTTTAGAGATTTTTACCAATGTGGACAAGTATTCGGTCTTTTTTCTTTCGTTCGTTCAAAATGTTTTTTACTCTTTTTGTTAATTACTAGACCATTTGTTTGTTGTTTTTATTGCTTGACAATATTTTTTTTCATTCCAAAATTGTTCCTTGTTTGTGTATCGTTTTTCTCTCTGCACACTAAAAAGTGTGATTTTTCAAAAAGTCGATGTGATAATGCAGCAGATTACCAAATTAAGTTCTCTTTTTTTCCCCTCTTAAAATAATTTGAAAATTGACTAGGAAGGATGACTAGTGAGGTTACAAAAAGGGTAATATATAGAAACTTCAAAGTATGTTATGTGGTTATACGAGGTTATTGAACGATATAAAATAAGTCAGTAAGACGACGGATGTTTTGGATGTCTTTTCTTAGATCTATGAAGCTAACTCTTTTATGTGGCAGCTACATTGACTATAAGAGAGATGGAACATTATTGTTCTCATTTGTAACAGACGACCGCTACACTTGGCTGATCAAAGAGTATTGGTCGCCCTGAAAGATTCATGGAAAAATCTTTGATAAAGATTTGTCGTAAGTATCATATAACATTAACTGCTAGATTTTAAGAATTATACGGATATTGAACAGAGACTGCTTATTCTTCTTTTTTGCGTTGATATCATTTCCTTTTTTTATTATTTGTTCAGATTAGATCATATTTAGTGGAATTCGACAGTTTATTTTTCGAAATTTGCCTTCAGTATATCTTTGTTAAATAGTATCTTGAAACTGCCACTTTTTTTACCAACAAAAGTTTTCAGTTCTTTAAATCTATATTCAGAATATGATCTTATACCCAGCTGTACAGTCTGTACTTGAGGATATTTTATATATGATATTGCTAAACTTCCGAAGTCTGTCGCTTTCAGCTAGATTCATATTAACGTTTGAAAATTAAATTAGTTGTAAAGGAGAAAAATATAGCTAAATTTAATCGCGTTTTTTTTTTTAGCTTTATATAAATCTTCATAATAAAAAACATACTAAGCATTCAATAATAAAAAAGTTAAAATACGCACTTTTTATCTGGTTACTGTCATTTTCGTTTGCAGAATGAGTAACAATTATCAAATGTATATAATTGAGCTTTAAAAACTATTATTTAAAATTTATATTTTTCTTCCTTTCAGTGATACTTATCACCAACATTAGCTTTAAATGCTTTCCATTTTATCTAATGTAATATAATCCTGAAATGTCTTTATTTTCTAATGTAATTCAGAGCAAGTCACTTCGTTATAATGACTGGCCATCTTTATCTTTTGTCTAAGTATTTTGTAGCGTTCAGTCTCTTGAACTCTGCTTCATATCTTTGCAAAAGTTTTAGAAATGCAGCATCAAGATTAATTTCTGAAAATTTGAGCACTTCATTGTTTAGTATTTCAAACATATCTTTCAATTTGCTGCATTCCACATCGACAAAATTACAAGACTAGACTTTTTTGTGCATCATCATTATCATCATTCTGTTTCAACATAGCAATTGTTTTGTGATTGTAATTTGAAAACGAGGTTTTTTTTATTTTTTTCTACAAACTATGGAATTTAGTTGATATTGATAAGATTCCATGGATTGCACAGAAATGTTTAGGAGTCGTTTCTCGTGAGAGGGCAATGGTATGTCCGTTTTCTAAAAGCATGCTTCTTTTTTTTAATTTTGAAAACTCACCAATGGATATAAATACTGCTGCTCCTGCTGCATGTTGATTTTGAATCATTTTGCTTTCCCTCTTTTCTCACAATTTTCTAATCCGTAATATTAAATATCATGCTTTAATTTATCAATTTTCTAGCTGGATAGCGCTTCTTGTTTTTGAATAAATTTTAGAAGTTGGGATTGAGGGAATTATTTATTATTTAAACTTTGATGGTAAGCTAATTTGATGACGTCCAAGTGAAATGTCCATAATGCATCGTAATACATACTGAATATTACGTGATTATTCTGACCTCTAAGGAAATGGTAGTAAGTACTATTTAAAATACCGTTGATAATTGCATCATATTCTCTATTGAGCTGACAATAGAATGATAATGGAAAATTAATTGTTAGGTAATTAATGGTAACACGATATTTTGAAATAATTCTTTGCTGTTCACTCCTACTAATCAATCAAAAATGAATTTGCTTGGAATCAGTAAGCCATTGATCAATGACAACTGTTTTCCTTGTGTATAGGTTATTTGGGAAGGTTCTATCTCCTAATGTTTCATTTTCATTGCTTATCGTTATTTTAGTCATAATGGAAGGAACGGTGCATAACTAATTTAGCTGTTTTTCATGATACACACTTGTATTTTTTTTGATGGATAAATTATTAAAATTATATACATTTAATTGATTTTTATTTATATTCAACTTTTTTCTCTTAAAATATTTTTATTTTGAAATCATGTGCAAAATTTATATAGTAATTGTTTATTCAGTTCTTACATGACTGGAAAATTTAACAAATCTCAAAATCCCATATATTCCAGTAATTTGGATCGGTTTCTGAAATGGGTGGTTTAATAACGGATTTAGGGATAAATTTGATGATGTTGTCATTGATATAATGACTTACTGCTAATGGTTTTTTAATATGTTTTAATTGGTAGGGTCATTTGTTCAGATGAGTTTTGCTTTCCTAATTAGTATTAAAATTGTCTAATTCTTTATTTATCTGTTCCGTTTACTTGTTCTTTCTTTCCTTTTTCTTTTGCAAAATGCTTTTCTTTTCTGCAGCTTCGCGTTGTGAAAGCATTTCGATTATCGCTGGACGAATTCGAGGAGAAGCGTTCTATTGCCAGTACGCAATCGTGTAACTCGATGCGTGGTGTAGTCGGTGCTGGATGGTCCTACTTATCATTATCCAGAATTAATGCTCCACGTGCCGCCTCATGTGCTGGACCATTACCAAGTCAGACACGTGTCGCACTGGTAAAATTAATGCAGCAAACAAATACTCCACAACCGTACCCATCCTATCATTCACAGCAATCTCATGTGCCATCATCAGATCGACTACTACCAGAAAAACTCGGTAATCCTACTGAACATAACATTCCACTAACAACAACATCAATAGCGCCAGCAACAGCGGAGAATGGCCATGAATTAGCTGCAAATATTGTGGTACTTAGTGAGCAACAGATGATTGCAACATCACCTACAGCATCTTTGACTACCACACAGTTGGAAAAGGTACCGTTGGTACAACGATGGCGACCATCCAGTGGTTCGGGGATTGGTAAAAGTAACTCACTGGATATTCCAATTTCAATTGCTCATGTTTAAATACTAACCTTTTTTTCTTCGAACTTTTTCCTTTATCTCCATGACGCGAAATTGCCCAGCATTGGAAAAGTATTTATTTCATCTAAACCATAGTTAAATTGATTACTTTTTTTATGTCGTCACCAGTTGCTGCTTTATTCACTTTTTGTTTAATTTTTATGTCTCTGTTCATTAAATATGCATATTTATTTGTAAATATATTTGCATTATGAAAATATGTAGCATATGGAAAGTGCTTCGGTCTCTTGAGGAATGGAATAATTAATTGGTCATCTAATTTACGAAAAAAGTTAATGCTGTAACGAAATGACGTTGATGATGTAATGCGAATTTGAGGAAACAAATTAATGATACAATAAAAATAGTTGCAGGATAAACGAAGGCATTGAGCTAATCTATTTTTTTAATCTTTTTTCTGAATAAGGCTGTTTCCGGAAGGATCGAAATTTTTCATAATTAACAGTAACTTATGCTATCCTCTTAACCAACCGCTTCTTTTAACAAAAAAAAATTCGCCAATCATTTTCAAACTAGTCAATGACATGCGAAGTATTTTTTGCTATGCTTTTTTTTTTAAATTTACTGCATGCGGTTGCATTTTTCATTTCTATAGGTTTTTCTTTTTGGATAAATTTTGTTGTTTAGCAATGAAATGATTCTATCTGCTGTTATGATCCTCTCCTTACGATTATTAAAGTATTTAATGTTTTTCTTTTTTAATTTATTCCTTCAGTGCCATTGGTATATCATTTGATTTATTTTAATTTATAGTATAATAGAGAAAAGCAAAATTTCCCTTCTGCTTGGCTATATCTATATCATCACGATTAGTATTTAACCTTTCATTGAGGGCTTTGTGGATGTTTTTCAATTTTTCGCGATCATGTTTTTTTTTCTCTGCATAAGATTTCGAAACAAGGGACGGGAATTGAGGAGATTTTTGCGTTTCCGTATGATCTGATAGTATAACAAATAAGGAACGCATAATTCATTTTATTTTCCTTTCCCATTTTTCTTCATTTTTACTCTATTCCTGAGATCTTGTTATTCATGAAAAGTAGTAAAAGTGGTTTCTTTGCAATATATTTGTGTTATTTGCTCAGATTTCCTTGCATTTCCCGTATTAGTCCTAATAGGATTCTTTTTTTCACGAGCACTTTTCCTTAAAATTTTATTTTTAGATTATCCTTCACATATTATTGCGTAAAAAATGCATCATATCGTAAAGTTCTTTTTTCATTTTTTTCCCATATGTTTCGGAATAATTTCCCCTGCTTGATTAGTCGATATTTCAGAACGTTAAAGTAGATATTTTAGAATGTTAATATTCATCTATAGCTTATGTTAGATTTTGTTCAAGATTTTTAAAAATTTATAAATGAAATGCGTTTTGCCATTAATCAGGAATTTCATCTCAAATTTCGAAACTATTTTTCTTTACTTAATTTTCTCCTTTTAGTTTATCTTGTCATTATTTAAAACAATTCTCTAATTAGACTGTTTTTGTAAAATTGTTTTTTGCAGTATGTTTGTCATACTTTTCTTCTTATAAAAATTAAAGTATATTCCATTAAAAAAAACATCGTAGAATTTCATTTAATTTCTGCCTTGGAAAGTGTTCTAACTTCAGTTGACTTTTGCCTTGGAAAGACAATTCTTTTAGGATGCTTTCCAGGATAACCAGTTGCTTTCATAGAGAATAGGTGTATTGCATAGTTTGAATTGTGCTACAACTTTTTGTTTTCAAAATAAAAAGTTTTTATCCGAATTGATTGTCAAATTATTTTGAGATCAAATCATATGAAAGTATTTTGGCCAGTTTTTATAAGGTAACAAAGTTTTATTAGGCTTCATAAAGTAAATTTTGAGTTTGATTTTACTTAGATTTGGTTCAATAAAATCATCTCATTATTCGATACAAATCAAAATTTTTGGTTACTGTAAAAAATTTTCTATGTAAGCCTAATAAAGATGACTTATTAAACTAAAATTCTTACGCCGTTTAATTCTATTCAAATTAATTAATTTAATTATAGGGAAAAAAGTGATGCTGAAAGTAATGTATGTGTATCGGTCAGAATCAGATTATTAACTGTTATGAAGATATTTCATATAAAGTAACGGATAAATGAAAAAAAAAGTACGAATTACAATACATTTATGCTGCAATGCATACTTTTTAAATGTTAGGCAGTACAGAATCTAATTTGGATGGCATTAAAATTTCGATCAGAGGGTCGGACTTCAAGATGATAATCCGCAATCTATAAAGAGGATTGTTCATCTTTTCTCTGAATATTATAATTATCAATTTATTATATAGCTTTTTTAGAAATGATTATACTCTCTTCGATATTGAACCAAACTAATACATAAAACACAGCCCGCTGTTATCATTTTTACATTGAATGATTTCATTCTACTTCATTTTTTTTCTTAATGGATACTCCGTAGTATAACTTTTTTCACATTTCTGGACTGAATAAGGGAAGAGGATAAAAAAAGAATTAATGCATTAGTTCATAGATTCATTAAAAGAATTATTGTAAATCTTTCAGGGAAAGAGTTACGAATTTTCGTTCATCGTAATGTACGAAATAAACGTTGCTGTTTTCACTGTGCATTTTATTTTTTTGAAAAGAGTTTTCTTTTTTTTAATTAAAAGTAAACAGTCATATCAAATATAAAGTTCCATGTTACCTTATTAAAAACATCAGTTTCGGAAATTCAAAATATCACCGATAGCTTGTGTGTATAATTTGGTAATTCTCATAAATCTATATTAAAAAATGGATCAGGTGTTTAATTGGAAGTAGAAAGCTATAAAGCAACAGAATAATGTGTTTCAATTTCTGTTTCCGAGAAATGAAATTCTTTTTTATTGTATGCATTTTATTCGTATACAACCATTTTCAGTGAATTTCATTTGATAATCCACAAACATTAGGTATCGCTCAGTGATTGCAGGTTATTGGCGGGGAAATGGCCGATCGTTTAATACCGGTACCGCTCAGTTCGGCGCCAACCGACCAGGCTGTAAGCGTAAAAGCACAGTATTTCGTTTTCATAGTCCCAAACTCTGTGGGGTGGACTTTCTTCTTTCTCTCCCTCTCTCTCAACATATACATATACGAGAACGTAGTTCTTACATTTAATTTCAAAAATTCTATTAATTTAGAAAAGATTCCAAACTTTGATTGTGAATTTTCAAAAAAAAAAACCCCCGAGCTATTCAATTTTTATTTTTATTGTCAAAATGCACGACGGTTTGTGGTGTATATATTGCGCCGTGCTGTGGCTGACTGCTTCCTGCATTGTGTGGTGCAATCATACATTAGACTAGTATGACTATTACTGTTGTTCTTATCAGTAAAATTATTATCATTATCATTATAATCATTACTGTAATTTTCGCTATTATTATTACCATTTTGATATACTGAAATTAACGAGCTCAAATTCGCGTTGCTCTCTATAATTATATTTATTATTATTATTACTATCATTATGATTATGATTATTATTATCAATTATTTATTATTGTTATTATTATTAATTATAATAATTATTATTAATTTTTTGACGCTTCAATTAACATTAATAAGCTTTCTTATAATATTCTTATAATATTAATAAGCCTTCTTACTTTTCTTTTTTTTACTTCCTTCTTAAGTTTCCCATCTTTTGGGAAATTTCTTTGTTTTTTTTTTTGTTTGACTCTGATGAATAAGCACAGCGCTATCTCTTTTTTTCCTTGAACAAAAAAAGATAAAGTAAAATTATAGGTTAGTTAATTAATTTTTCGAATGCATGCGTGTGAACATTATGCACATACACTATCCACTATCCATTTCATATATTTAAAATTGAAAATTTAGGCATTTTAATTTGATAGTTCCATGAATTTTAGATTATATCAAGTTTCAACGTTAGTGTGAACCTAAATCTGTTAGATAATATGAAATTTTTAATTATTAATTGAAAATTTGCAATTACGACAAAGAAATGTTATGTATTCCAAAATTCATGCTGAATATTATTTAATTTATATTTTACAACGTTGTTATTATAAATTTAGAATTTATAATATTGAGTTTTATCCTTTCCGAAGATTTATTTTTTACTATTTCTATTAAAATTTTAAACGAAATTTCTATAATTTTCGGTGCCACAATACAATCTGTTGCTCATATATGGGCGAGAATTAATCCTCTCCCTTGTATCCTCAATTTTATTTTTGATGGATTTCATCAAGCTGTAGAATGCAAGCCATTTTCATGCAAAAAAATGAGTTCATGCATCATCGTAAATTTTGAATTTTTTATTGTTTATCGTATCTTTCATTTCCATTTTGCTGTTTTAATATTCCCATTTTCCTTTCAGATGCGTGAAAAAAAAGGTTTCACCAGTAATCTTTTAGACTGCTTCACTATTTTTAGTTCTTTCCTTTTCCTCTTTTTTCTTTTAGTTGATATTGTTGTTATTTATTCTTTAAGTAAATTTTTCTTTTAATTTTATTTTTTTTCTTCTTTTAAGTAAATATTTATTCTTTAAATAAATTCACGCTTCTCAATTTTTTCGATCAATTGCTTTATTCTCTTAATCTTATTCTTAAGTTTTTTTTTTCAACAAAAATTTCTTTTTCGACCGAATTTATTAGTTACGTTTTTTTACTTTCTTTTTTTATCTCATAATGGTCATTTTTTGATGGCAGTAATTCTGGAAGCATTTCTTTTTTTTTTCCTTTCGTTGCAGTGTTTAGAAATGGCGTATAGTGAAATCTGGTTGTTGTTATTGTTGCTGTTGTTGTTTCACTTTTTTTTTTTATTTTTGCTGATACTACTACTACTACTACTACTACTACTACTATTACTACTACTACTACTACTACTATTACGGCTGTTGTTGCTAATAATGTCTTGTTTGTTGTTTCATCCCATTAATTATTTATGATTGAGAAAATCTTTTTTTAAATTTTCAGATTCGTGTGGTTAAAGCATTCCAAGCAGGTCTGGATCGTCGAGAACCATCTCTCAGTGGTCCAAGTGCTGCCCGTTTGCGTGAAATTAGCCGACAGTTGAAATTACAAGTGGAACAGGAAGGAAAAGGTTTATTATAATATGAATACTTCCATCGGATTATGTTCTTACATACGTATAATTGTGTATCTTCATCATTCACTGTTGATTCATTTATCTACCTGTGTAATATTTCTGGATTAAATGCTATCAAATTCTATATCCTATATGACATTTAATATTTGTTGTTCTACTTTTATTATTTTGTCAAATATTTTTTCTTTTTTATTTATTTCGGAATATTTTCAGGTATTGTTTCACGTTCTGCTTCGCGACAATCGAAACAATTGGAAGCGATATCATCGGTTTAGCATGTAAATGTCGTACCGATATGATGTGAAAGGGTTTAGAAGCTGAGATTGATCTGATTTATTCAATTTTAAAAACTTAGTAATCACTTTTCCCCTTTCCATTATAAATATATGTTAAACAGTTATATATAAATGAAATTGGACTTTATGTCCGTTCATTTGCTCCCTCATTTCCTCATCACAACATTGTATTATTTAGCACACGTATCAACTTTATATGTTTATACGTGTTTGTCTCTCTTTTTGTGTGTGTCTGTTTGTGTGTGTGTGTGTGTGTGTGTGTGTGTGTATGTGTGTGTATTGTCCGCAAGTTTATTTGCCTTAAGTTCCGGTTGTAATTTTTTTTTGCTGCATCGTGCAATTATTTTCTCGTAATTCTGTTCCTTACTTTTCTTTTTTTTTAAAAATTTTAAGCTGAAACTGATAATAGATGATCTCTGGAATAGTTCTACTTTATTTTCCGTCAAATTCTAGCAACAACAATATATAGAGAATAATTCAATCTTACAGTTTTAAGTGAGCACACCTGAGGATTTTAATCAGTGTGCCTTGATAATTCACCTCTTTGAATTTATGATGATCGTTGACCATTCGTTCATCCTGTCGTGATTTGAGTTTCTGTACTTACTAAAGATGTCATAAATTATTTGTTAATGCAGAATTTTATATTCAATTTTAAATTTTGATGAAGCTTCTTTCCCATTTGACTTGATGAGTGTAAATTTGTTTGGATCATTTTTCAGTAATTATATCTTACTAAGATATAATCATCATGATAGCGTCATGATGAATTTTACACTAGTAAATAATTTTAAGCAGAATTTAGAATTATGATTGCGGAATTTATAATGCTCCTACACGACGATGAGCTTTCTGGACTGTAATGATTTTCTTCATTTTCCTGAACAATCCCAAAATTTCATGTATCTTTTCAGGATATCGTTTATCATCTATCCGTAGTATAAGATTTTATCCGTTTAATTGTCCATCCGTAACTTGCAGTTTTTCAATTCCGAAATTTTGATTTATCATGTTTATTAGTTTGGCAACATCTTACTGCTAGCACTGCTATTACGCTTTAATAAATTCTGAATATGCATCTTTTTCGTTTATCATTTTTCAAATATACTTCGAAGAAGCGTTTTTATCTGACATTACATTATAACATACAGGATTTGAATTTTTGTTTCTTGGTTGCTAAACTTTTGAAGTTATCAGTTTGCATTATCGACATTTTCACAAACTGATGAACCCTTTTTTATCATTTGCTAACAATCGCATTGAAAATGATCCATCCATTTATTCATTATATTTTGATTATATTGTTTGAAGAACTATTCTTGCTGTGCTGATATTTTTTTAATTTGCAAAATTTTTTCTTTGTTTTGAATTAAACATAAGTAATAAATGATTTATACTAGAATTTAATTTATCTCTCTTCCATGATTAAATGAAATATTTATTTAGTTGGTTAAATTACTGTTTCCATCCATTTCTCATATATTAAAGTCAGTATTATTCTTTTTTGATTTTCAGAACGGTTCCATTAATTCAATTTTCTTTATCTTTAAAAGAACGAGCGGAGAAAATCTTACTTATCCTTTTCTTAAGATCGATGAAGTTTCTCTTTTTATTTATTTTATTAATTTCAAAAAAAGAAAAAAGGACTGAAAAAGTCGCTCTAATTTTATCTAGATTTATCAAAAAAAAACCATATTTTTGTGTTTACAGCGTAGATTTCATTTTAGTAGAAGAAAGAAATAATTTTTTCTTTTCTCTGTTTTAATTTCTTTCTATTCATTTCTTCATATTTTATTTCTTCCCTTTTTTTCTGCTCATTTTTACCAATCATAAGTACTTTCTTCGCTTCATGTGATTTTTTTGTTTCTTTAGAAATCATATTTCTGTCGGAAATCCAAATTAAAGTTTGAATTTTACAACTGAATTATTTGAAAATAATCAAAATGAAATTTTAGCGGAAAGAAATTCAAATATTAATAAATGCACAATATGAAAACTTTCTTATATTCCTTTATTCATTCTTCTTTTTGTTTTTGGATATTTAGCGGACAAAAACGAATTTTCATGAATTTGTTATTTTTTCATTTAGTAACTTTTCCTCTGATAGTGATTAATTCACTTCATATGATAAAATGAATTTGATATAATTTTTGATTTTGTTTCTTGTTTTATGACCGTTTCCTGCGAACAGTTTGTACATACGTCGTGTGTGTGTGAGTATGTATCCTAGAAATTTACAGAAACTTTTTTCCTTACCTACACTTTTTCTATTTTAATATGTTTTATCGTTTATTTTTTTTATTTTCTCCATTGGATTCATTTTCTAGCTAAAATTTTCAGTAATATATTTGTCGTATTATTTTCATTTTCATTTTTAAAATCATCAATAACACTTTTTGCGAGTATATCGTTGCTGACTCTCTCTAGAAAATAATGAATATAATTACTTATTATAAAATTTTCAGATTAAATATTCATCATTTTCTCTCTGATGAAGTTTATCTATTGAAATGGAAATTGAAGTTGTTGGCACAAGAGTGAACAAAATTTTACACGTTATCTCTAATTCTAATAATTTTATGTTTTTTTTTCTCATAAAGTATAATCACTTTAGTTTACTAAAATCGTAAATGAGTACTATATAATTGGTAGATAGTTTATCGTATTTACTTTTCCCACTTATTTGTAGCTTTAAAAAGATTTTTCTGAAAATTTGAAAACTTTTTTCCCTACCACAAAACGTAAATAGAATTAGCAAGCATTGGAGATGTAATATCATTGGTCATGAAATCATTTGCTTCCTTTGATTGGTTAAACTAATTCTTTATTAAAATCGTAAGGGTCACTTATAATTATTATAATCATTCAAGAAGTTTAAAATAATTGATACTATCCCAGTTAGTATGTTGATAATCTAGGATAATTTGGTTATAGTTATCCAAAAAATAGCACTGTCTTCTCACTCGAACATTTTTGATCACATGTGATATGTTTCACTAATTTCCAGCTTCATTACAATCATACTGAAATTACCGGGATTTTTTACGATTTAATTTTTGAGATAAATTAATTTTTTTTTTGCAAGATTAATTAGCGTATATCTTCATTTGTGCATTCGTGGTATGCAACTGAAATACATGAGCAATATACATGTTCGACATATCACATCACATATTTGACTGTAAACCATCAAGTTTAATAATTCAAAAGAGAAAGATTCATATAAGCTATCAGTCAACTTTTCACATTGAAGAGGTTTAGTTGAAAAAATGAAAAATTTTCAACCTATATATATCCAGAAAAAAAAGTCCGAAATGATGTTATAACGGATATAAATTTTTCGGCCCTAACATACAACCAAATTATGGGCAACAAATTGATTTGAAAGATAATACCTAAATGATATCCGCAAACTGACGTGATAGCGTCCCTAAGAATTATGCTACCTACACAATTTGCATTTCCCTTGAAAGGCTTGAAAAATGGAAAAGTTCGGTTTTTCCCAGTAAGGTTTACCTTTTATTCCATATGAATAAATTTTACACGCTTTACAACACTTCGAAAACTAAGCGTATCTATTTCGGGTAAAATGTTATCCCGAAACAGAAACTAGTCCTAACATATTGCAAAAATGAGCGCTAGGTCATTTTATCGTAGAAATGTTATGTTATCACAAACTGTAACACCTTTGAACTTTACCATATATATAAGAACCATTTTGGAAGTATGTAACAGATCCAGATAGCTGTGCATAATTCCTTATCATTGAACCGGCGATGCATTTATTCAAAAAATTCTTATTTATTAGCGAGTCTTTCACACTCTTCATATTTCAAAGCCTGAGCCAGCATTTCGCTAGGCTGAAAAAAAGCTGCTTTACTAGCTATCTCAAATTTATGCCGCAAAAAAACTCAATATTCTGGAATCCAAACTACAACGTAATGGAATATAGCAACTTTAAAGCCACATCACTCTTCAAATAAATAATAATCAATCCTATTGAAAGCATATAGCAATCAATTTCCATAAAAATTTATAATATTGGTCGGTAAAATGTAATGTTTTTTGAGTTTTACTAAAACAACAGATAGATCATAAATTACTAGAAAGTTCATCACGATGTCAATTTCTGGTTCTTCTGTTGTTTGATAAGTAATACTGAGAATGATAAGGGTCATATTAATTTCGAATTTCATATATTTGCAGTGAAATTAAAATTGAAGTACGCAAATCATGTTGTAATCAAAAATGAAGGATCATCTATTAACGCATCAATATTGTGCGTCACATACTACCGTTCATTGAACGCTGTTGTTCAGCGCCATTACATTTACCCTTTACATCACTATCAATTCCTGAAATTCATGAAAAACTTTAAACAAACACAGCAGAACTTCGAATTCTTACTTCTTTTTATCTTTTCTTTAATACTTCACTTCTACTTTCTATTGCGCGTCAGTGGAACTTATAGAGTAGATTGCTGAACTTTCATTAAAATATTTCCACACCATTCTAATTTATTTTTGTGTTTTCTATTTAGGGCAATGTTTCCTTTGAATATTGCTTATTCGATAACACACGTTTTTGGTCTTCAAAACGAAACTCATCTTGTCAGTTATAAAACTATCTCTTTTGAATTCAATAACACCTTAGACTAATTAAACAACCAAAAAGTAGCAAAATATTAATTTCAAATGCCTAACCCAAAAGTGCGTTGTTGTCAAACTTTTCACCGAAAATCAATTTTTTTGCTTCTTGAACCTCATGCCACGCATCCTTAAATACAGCATCCGTCTCAATTGTCATTGGATGCTTCGGTCCCAACGTAAATCTTACAATTTCACAAGCCATTTTACAGTAAAGCAAAGCTCGATGAGGCTGTTTACACCTGAAATTCTATTCCAAATTCCTGATCTACTTTATTTGGAGAAAGTTACCGAAAAGTAATGATTAAGCTAACTTTTACGTCACTTACTTCAGATAGAAGGTAGCAATACTCCGACAATGAATGCCAACAGCGGGATGATTGTATGGGAAACAAAAGCGGACGCATTCTTCTGCTTCTAAATGCAAATCCAATAACTGTTGATAGTTTGATACATCAACCAGTGGAATTAGCAGCTAAAACTGGTTAAACTAAGTTACTGGTTTCAAACATTTTTAAAAAAGTAGAAAAAAATAGAAGGACAAAACTAGAAGAATGAGTACATTGAACATGATATGTATATTAATTACTAAATTCATCAATCTAATATGCCATTTCTCCGAAACTTTTGCCATACTATGCAATATTGAACGATGATAACTATTTTTTAAAAGCGGAGGTTATAACCTCGTGAACTTCTACATTAAAAAGAGTAACGCACCTGGATAATTTTGCATAGAAATACGTTCATTTTCGATAGTAACTCGCCAAAACGTTTCTTCAGATCGGTCAGAAATCTAACACCTTGCTCGCGTGACATCCAAAAGTATAACAGTTTATTAAGTATGGAAAATATCTAACTGATATGAACTAATGCAGATCTTTGTTTATAGTTAAGATCTATCGAAATATGAATCAAATAATCAATAAAGTTTCCAATCCTGATTTATTTGCTTAGCTTGTGTAAGTCCGTCATTTCTATCGATTGTACTGCTAAAGATGTCCTATTCATCCTTATAAATGCAAAGCTTTACTGAACATTGTGGAGAGACAAAATCTGATAAGTCATTATGAGTGCATAGAAGTTTATGTTAACGTATGAATACAAAGCTCAGTTCATCAAAATTTTAGATAATAACAATATTTCCTAATTTTTGACGTCAATTTTCATAAAATTCTCTACCATAATTATTAAATGAATGCCATTTCTTCAACAAATGAAATGAACCTGTTCAATTTCATGGTTTTCAACAATTTTATCGATAAAACGCATAGCTGCTACCGCTTCCACAACATAGTCCGGGGATACTTTATTATGGCATTTCGGACAGGTTATTATTTGCGTATTCCGATCTTTGTAGGGCACATCACCGAATATGCATAAATATTCTCGTTTCTCCTGCAAACTGTCACCTAGTTATAATATGATTATGATTCATGATTCATAACAATTAATAAGACAGGAATTTGAAGAAAACCCAAAATAAAAAATCAATTTACCGAACAGTTTGGACACAAAATGGATGATAGGAGAGAATCATTCGCATCATTACAACGTGTGCAGTGGCATTCAAAATACCACGTATCCTTCAATAATTTTCGTCTTTGTTGCGTCGTACTATAACAGTAACTCAAAAAATCAAATGATAATATGAAAATTTCAAAGACACTGAAAAACCAAGCAGTAATCAAATAGTCAATCTTCACAAAAATAGCAAGAAATGATATTATCGTTGTAGTGATAATTTGTCTTAGCTAATCTACTTTAAAAATAAAAAAACACTTACTTGATTAAATCTATGTAAGAATAATGAGTTGAATTGAGATCCCGTAAGTTTACGCTCGTAGTAAGACCCCTTAATGTTGCAATAAAACCGTTACAAGTATATATTGTGTTTGGACGACAACTATGATCATAAGCACATAAGTCCAAATATAGACCTTTTCCAATTTCCTGATAATTTCATTAATAGAAAAAGCATTTTTATAAATCAGTTTTTAAATTCCAATTCTCAATTTTCATCAAAAATCATCAAAGTTTTTGACTTTGGTTTTCATAAGATTTTTCACAGTGAAAATATATCATAGAAATTCAGGAAGGATTTGCATGGATTGCAGTGCATCCAAACAAACATAGAAACATTACCATAAGCTGATCAGCCAAAGCTTACATTCATGACATCAATAGCCTCTGTAGTTAGTAAAATAAATAGTCATATACAATGGAACTTCGAGTTCTTCTAACAAGCACGTGTACAGCCTTGCTTGAACAAGACGTAATCAACAGCTAGTTAATTCACAATCATTCTTGTACAAGACAAATTACCTCAATGTAACCGCAGTCACTGATTGCATGGCGATTAATATAGTTTCGACAGTGCAGTTCAAATACTTCGTCTTTACTAACCATTGCTTTCGATCCATAGAATGCAAGAAGATCAGAATAAATCTCTTTAAATCAAACTCATTACTTTGAACGAATTGTACTAGTTTCGGATGTCCTTATACATATATACGTGAGCCCCAAGTTTGTTTTCTCTATCCTTAGATTGCTTTCATATCCTTTATCTAGAATTTGTCGAAAAATATAAGATTCAAATTAGAAACAAAAGACTGACAAATGCCTATTATCGATCTTCTTTACGCAAATATTAATATTTGGTATTTAACATATAAAAGCACAGTCTGTCCAATAAAAGCTTTGCATCGAAAAAACTCTATTCCTAACTTCAAGAATCTTTTCATTCCTACTAATAAATCCTTACCATTGAATTTTTTCATAGCAAGAGGATCTTGTTTAATGAGATCCTTATGAGACCAGATATCCATAATAGACCGTTTGGATTCACGATCTTTGTAAAAATTATTATCCTCCTTGTCTCGTCCCAATTTAATTGCCTTAACATAATTTAGTTACTTTGACAATGTAAAAATGCTGAATTAATAAATCCTAATAAAATTTTAATTCGACAAATTCAGTTTTTATCCCTTTTCTTCTTCGAATTCTTTGATCTTCGTGAAGTAGGAATATAAATTCTGACATGCAACAAACCTTATAACGAGTAACAATCCTGCCCAACAAACGCACTTCAATATTGGGAATCACATCATGCGTTTTGAACGCTTTGCACTCTGATCGGTGGTCCTTCCATCCTAATGTTTGACATTTCTGGTCACAAAACATTCCTTTACGGCACGCATGACAACGTCTATAATAGTAGCTTTCTTAAAGTCTATAGTCGCTGTACACTTATTAATCAAAATAAAACTTCTTGAACCAGAAGAATTCAATACCATTTTTTAGGGGATAGACGTTTACAACCTTAATTCCCATTTCCTATTAATAAAAAAAACGACTATATATAATTTTAAAAAGCGATAAGAAATATGCAATGGAAAAAAGGGAAATTATTACTTCAGTGTGTTAACCTTTGCAAGACAATACCAGCATCTGATTGATAACTGCTCATCATGAAGAGAATATGCGAACGGATAGAAATCAATCTTCGGTGAGCTATCATCATCTTCGCATGTATCAATTTCATTCTGTTCAACAGCATCCTTCTCGGTTGTTTCGGCATCATTATGTTTCATCGATTCATTCTAGAATTAATAAATTAATATGTGACAAAGTCACTGGCTTAGAAGCATTCAGTTGATAAGTCTCAGAAGAATGATTAATCTATTCCGCGATTCATCAGTGCAATTATTTTGAAATCAAAAGAGAGAAAAAAATATTTGCAAGGATGAATTTTCCTGAATAAATTCGAAGTAACAAATCTGAAATTGTCCGATTAAATACCTCAATGGATGTGTCATTATTGATATTTGATTGACGAAATCGATGACCAGCTCTGGCATGACGACGAGATTTCTTCTTCTTCATCTTAGCTTACATACTATCCGAATCACATTTTCAAGTGTTAAGATGTTGCCTTGACTGATCGATAATTATTTATTCTTCAACGGTTATCTTTCTCTCTCCCTCCCTCTGCCCCCATTCACTTTCATCCTCCTCTTCTACCAAAACATCAACCTCACTATCATTTTCCTCTTCTTCCCACTAGCTTTATTTTCATCTTTCACTTGCTATCCTTCCATCTTCCTCTTTCTTTTCCTTATAACCTTTATCCATGACTACGGATTTATGATCAGTGATTTTTCTAAGTTGATCGAGAAAATCGAATATAACCAATTTGTAAATATCTTTGTAACTCATCAATTCCATCATCCTACCTGTCAGTTGAATAGAATTTGCATTTCCATTCAATTATGCCAATCTGTAACGATTATCACTTGATTATCATTTTTATCATTTCTGATGGATGATGAAATGATAGAGAAAGTTTGATATAAAAATCAATATAAACATTTACTTGAAATGCAACTAACTTTATCAGATAGAAAGCAAAGCTTATAAAAGATTAGATAAAAATGAGAAAATATATGAGAAAAAAAGAGTACTTTGAAAATGACGGCAGTAACTGCATTTACAATGATAGGAAATAACTACGATTAAACCCAATTTCTCCATCTATATCATAAACTTTTTCCTTTAAAAATGATCAATATTTACTTATTTTTAAGTAAGCGTAAACTTTCGGTTTAAAATAACTTATTCCAATCTAAACTTTGTTTATCTAAGGAAATTTAACTCTAAATTGAAAATATTGCTATCATTAAATGCTTAATTTCATTTTATCGTTTTTCATTAGAGAGGATTAAAGTTATTAGCAATAAAATTCCTTTAGTTAGCTTTCTATAGCTATCTCTTAATGAACTTATTAGCCTTAATTAATTCATCTATAATTCAAATTATGAAACTAAAATATATCAATTAAAATAATCTTAACAAAAAAAAATTTCTATAAACTGTATGATTTTATCATTGAAAGTAAATTTCAATTAAAATTTCTCAAAAAAAAAACTTTTTAATTTCTTTAAGTTTGCTTTCTTTCTCAATCGTTGTTATATCTACATAAATTTGAAAAAAAAAGAATTTAATTACTTCTCAAATATATATATATATTCATTATCATTAATACTCTCCGATCATTGTTTAAAATGTTTATTTTACTACTCTCTCTTTTCATTTCTTCACTCTTTCGTCAAAACCACTTCTTCTCTCCATTCCTGCTCTCTCTTTAACTTTCTGCCATATTTTCATTCCTCTCTATGGCTATCCTAAATCAATATCGTTATTAATACGTAAGACTTCTAGCAAACATTTTCAATCTCTAATATTGTGCTATCTTCAATAATTTTTGATGTCACTCTACACCTCTAAAATATCCAAAGTATTTTCAATTCTCTTAATCTCTACCACAAATATTTCTAAATTTTACTATATTCTCCCGCTCTCTTTTCACACATCAAATGCAACTTATTAACATGGGAAGTCACTGTGCATATTATACTCATCAGTTTACGGGTATGAAAACTTTTTCCAATCTTTTCAAATATACTGTTTGACCTATGTCATTTCGAATTGGATCCTGCAAGCTGTTCGATATTGAACCAATCCCTCCGAATCATGTCACTTTGGACTAAACCCATTGAGCTACATTCTATAAATTAGACAAGCTCTTTGAACTATGCTATCCTTAATTAAATTTACTACCTGCAATTTAACTATTGGAATTATGCACTGAATAAACTCATTGGATTATATTATTGTATACTAAACCTGTATAACTATATCACCTTAAACCTAACTCTTTGATCGATGGAATGTTGAATTAAATTCGATTGACCATATCATTTTGAACTGGTAATGCAGTCGTAAACCAAACCTATCAACTGTGCAATATTAAACTAAAACCGATGGAATTATGTCACTTTGAAGTAAACCCATTGGATTACACCTAAATTAACTCATTAAATTGTTACATGTTGAACTAAGCCCATTACACAGTGTTATGTTGAACCGGATTTTATTCAATTATAACAAACCAAACACTTTAAAAGTTTGAATTGAATTAAACCTATTGAACTATGCTACTTTGAAAAAAACCTTCAAACTCTATATATCTCGAACTAAGCATTTTAAACAGCGCAATCTCGGATTGAACCCACTGAACGGTGCAATTTTGAACTGGACCTAATGAACCATATTACTGTGAACGAAATTCATTCAGTTCGGCTATTCCCTTACACCATGTCATGTTGAATTAATTTTATTAAACTGTAAATTTCCATAATGAAGTATTTTAAACAATAAAAACTAGAATTGAATTAAATCCATTAAACTATGCTATTTCGAACTAAACCCATTGAATTACGCCATTTTGAACTGAATCAAAATCCATTTCAATGGTATCACATTGGATCTTGACCATTATGTTATTTTCAACCACATTTTATTGAGCGAACTAAACATTTTAAACACCATAATCTTAAAATGAACTCTGTCTTTTTACACGAAACCTGTTGAACTGTGTCATTTCGAACTAAGCTTACTAAACTACGTCACTTTGAACTAAACCATTCAGGCATTATCTTGAAGTAAAATTTAATTTAATTACAGTTAATGCAACTAAGCATTTTAAACAATTTGTTTTTGAAGTAATTAAATTAAAGTCATTTGAACTATGCTATTTTGAACTTATTGAACTATAACAGTTGAACTGTAGCAACACTTTTATAATATTATCTTAAATTAAATAAACCTTTTCAGTACTGTTTTGAAGCAAACTATTTTTTTTTAATTTTAATGTCTTGAAGTAATCGCATTAACTGTATAATCGTAAATTAAATCTCGCTGTATTCGATAATCATAAGCCAAAATGATCTTGAAAATTAAATCATATCGTATGATAAGTATATTTCATTCAGTAATTACCGTAATTATCGATGTTTGTTAACAGAGCAGCAAATATTTTCCAGACATGTTTTCTGGAAAGAGTACCACAAAAGATGAATTAACAGAGGAGATGGAATTAGGTGATGCTCAAATGGTTCCGGATGGAGCCAAAGATGTCGAGAAAATTTCACATATGTAAGAATGCTTTTTGTTTTTAACCTCTTTCATATTTAAATGAATAGACCGGAGAATATTAAATGTTGAATGTTCTGTGAGTAAAAGACAAATAATCAAAGTTGCTCACTAAAATGAATATACATTTGTAATTAAACAATAGTAATTTATAGGGGTTTCATCCGGATATTCATTTCTGGTAGGTTACGATTTCCAAAAGAACCAAAGGAATACTGTTTTGGTTATGAGGTATTCTTTTCTTGCTGGAAAAATATAGATGAGTTTGAACTTTTGTCATTGTGAGAAATGCAGCTACACAGACTAGACAGAATTTCCGGAAATTCCGATTCCAGGATATTTGTTTTTGGTTCTTCAAAAGAATGTAAGTTTTTAGTATAAGCTTGATTACTTGTTGCAAGTTACTACAATAAGCATGTATAACTGTTAGACGATTGCATCTTTCAATTTTTTTTTTAAATGAAATAATCATAAATTTGAAAAACTAATAATAGTATTCAATGATTATGCTTACTGGGCATTATTATAGGATTTGACAGATCTCGGATTGATCGCTGAAGGTGCTTACGGTCGCGTGAATAAGATGCGGCATAATGAAACGGGTCGATATATGGCAGTTAAAGTAAAGATTTTATTGTTGACGAAAGATCAGTTTTAAGTTACATAATCTGAGAAGTATTGTGATACTTTAATTGAATTTAAAAATATTATAAAAAGCGGAAATTAACTGATTAAGATTGTAAAATTTTCTTTTTAAAATATTTTTATCTTTTCAGAAAGTACGCATAATTTCGGGTAAAAATGATGATGGTGAAGCTAATCGTTCTATGAAACGCTTAAGACAAGAAGTTGATGCAATCAAAAAAGCCTCAGATTGTCCTCAAGTTGTAACCTTTTATGGTCTAACATTTTATGAGGTTAATATATATTATAAATTTAAAGTGTTGATTTTTACTTATTATTAAAACATTATCGAAACTTGAATAATTCAAAAAGAGAAAATTCATTTTAATTTTTTTTTCTCTGATTTTTGCTTTTATTAAGTAATATATATTCCTTCGAATCTTAAAAGATGACAATTGCTTTAGGGCGATTGTTTGGTATGTATGGAATTAATGGATATATCGTTGGAAAATTTATATAAAATCATTCATAATCATACTTGTGGAGTTTTTGATGAGCGTATACTTGGGCATGTCGCAGTATCGGTGCATTATTTCGTTTGATTATTTAAAATTTTAATTTTCAATTAACTAATCAATTAGTTAATTAGTCATTCACATACTAATTACTATTTGATTACAAATAATACATGTAATGAATTGTTACATATTATAATATTTATATGGTATAATGTATAGAAAATGTTATTGTCTTATTAGATTATAAACAAATAATTAAGCAGATATATTGCTAATTATTAAAAGTAAGTAAAAGTATAGAATGATTCATAGAATTATTCATCTTGTAATAATGATTCATACTTTTTTTTTCTCTCTCTGTCTCTTAATTTTTCAAAGTTATTTTATAATAGTTTATTTTATAATGGTTAAATGGTATTATTTCAGATTCTTAAAGCATTAAATCATCTGAAAAATGAAATTAAAATTATCCATCGAGGTATGATTTTTGATTGTTTTGATCGTGAATGAAAAGACTTAATAAGCAAACCGTTATTGATTGTACTATTGAACAAATGATAATTACATTTCAGGAATTTATATTCGTAATTATAATTATAGAGAAGATTTAGTATTTAGGATAACATTTCGTAATTGTAGAGAAGATTTAGTATTTAGGATAACATTGTGTTGATTTATGATTGATATGTTAAATACTCGTATGAGCAGGTAAATTAATGAGCAAAATACTTATCAGAAAATAAAACATTGTAAAATTTTATCAAATAAATTGCAGTAAATCACATATCAAATTTTCTTCCTACAACTACATTGAAATTAGTATACATTTTAGATGTAAAACCATCCAATATCTTACTGGATTTACGAGGTAATATTAAGCTTTGTGATTTTGGAATATCCGGTTATTTAATAAATTCAGTGGCGCAAACACGTGAAGCAGGATGTCGACCATATATGGCAGTTAGCTTTCATCCTTCTCATCCACAATTTTGATATTAATGAAAAGTCAAAAAAAAATGAATACTGTAGAAAATAATAGATTGTTTTAAAATAGTAGCATGTTTTTTATCTGAATTTACGGCAAAATTTTAATGAATTCTTATCAAATTTTTATCATAATACTATCGATAAGCTGATTATATTTTGTTATAGCCTGAAAGATTGCTTACAAATGCCGCATATGATATACGTTCGGATGTTTGGAGTCTTGGAATTACATTGGTAAAGCTTATTTATTCTTATCATGACAAGAAATTAAACTTTTTATTAATTTATCACAAATTATCAAGCATTAATTTAATGAAGTAAGTAAGTAAGTTTAAATGGTTTATTTCAATTATTTATTTAGATTTATTTCAATATTTAATTTAGATTATCCATATTTCATTTTCACTGATATTAATGAAACAACAATTCATCACTTACTTTTTGTTTTTTATTTTCTCTTCTACAGCAAGAAGTGGCTACTGGTGTATTTCCATATCCAAGATTTAATGAAAATGAACTTTTTGTGCAACTTCAACAAGTTGTTTACGGTGATGCTCCAATAATGGGTCCATCGGATGTATATTCAATTAGAACTGTTCAATTTATCAATTCATGGTGAGGAGTTTTAAAATTGATATTATCTTCTAGGTTTTTTTAAATCAATTATCAATGTCAGTTAAAATTTCACGCTTTTTTTAATCAATTATAATAGATAATTTCAAGCCTTGTAAAAGAAACAGAAGCTCGACCAAACTATGCAATGCTTATGGAAATGGAATTTTTTAAATATTATGATAGCTTAAATGGTACTTCGGAATATGTTGCAAATTATGTGCAACAAGCATTAAATTATCAAAAGTCGAGTAATTTATAGTTTTTTCACGGTATATGATTTTACAAATTTTAATCCGAATTTTTTTTCTTAGTTTTTAAAATATGCTTATTTGTTTGATACATATTGTTATATTAATACTGTTCTTGAAATGCTTTCATAATCTTCTCTTCTGTTACCATGGCTTTCTATATATCTAGGAAATTATTTAGGAAAATATCTAGACAAACTTCAATATATCTAGGAAAAAGGAGAAATTGTTAGACTTATCAATAATTATTATCATTTATTTTTATCATTACGCGAAGGTGAGAAAATTTTAAAATCTATCTTGAAATAAGTCCTGAAAATTTCTGGTCTTCTAGGAATCTCAGACTTATAAGAAAAGAAAAAAGAGGAGTGATTTATTCATTGACCAATGATTGATGAAATTTATATTAGTGTTATATTTTATTTTACATTTTCAGCATTTATTTTTTTTTTACTGCAAGCATTTCCATAAAGCAATGAAAATTATCAATCATTTTCATCATGATAAGAAATTTGTAGCAGTGAAATTATCACTAAAGAGATTGTTTAACTGAAAAATCAACATGAAAAGTTAGAAATTGGATTTCATATTAAAAATATAGAAATTTCATATTGAAATTATTTATCAAAGATAGTAATAATGTGAAATTTTAGCAACTTCACTTCATTCATATTTAATAATTTTTTTTTAAAAAGTTTTTATCATTTGAATATACGAAAATAATTTTTTTAGAATACAATTTTTTATGATGGAAATAATTTGTAAAACATAATTTATTTAAATGTTTATATCATTGAAGCGTAATGAATGATTTATTGTTAAATTAACTTCTCTATCAGTTTTCTTTTGCCAAACAAAAATTTACTATGTTATCATTTTGTGAAAATGAATAATTTATGGAGGAATTGTATGTCTGTGATATTTTAATCGATCATTTATTGATTATGTATTATCAAATTTAATGATTGAACAAAAAAAATCGATAATTTTATGTTAAACTGTCTTAATGATTGGTTTGATGAAACTTCATTTATTTTAACTTTTAGATTTTCTTTTTCCATTTTTAATTTCTACTTCATTTTTTAGATTTTTCTAATCTTTGATTTTTCTTTTCCTAATCATTGTAAATGTTATTAGTTTGATTTGTGAAGATAGGAAATGAATATATGTCTCATTTGCAATGTTTATTGTTATCATTTTAATCACTATTGATTTCTATTAGTGAATTATTGTTATTTGATATACTTTCATCTTCTCTTTCTTCTACTCTTTCGATAATTAGCTCAATAATTACTTTTAACTATCATTTATGATTTGTGAAATATTTACATTATTCATATATTATTATTTAGAAATATATTGCTTATTTTTATTCTTTATTTATTCATATTTCATGTACCACAGATAACTTTTAAATTTATTAAATTATTAACCATACTTCTTTCAAATTTGATAATCAAATCAACTTTAATCAATCATATCGTAATTACAATAACAACCTAAAAATGAAACTTATATCAAATTTGATTCCTATCAATATCAATGGGATGATTTGTTATGTGAAAAAAGAAATATGTTTGATGATAAGATAAAGTGATCAAAGAAATTGGATGGTTTAAATATCTGCAAATATAAACTTGTATGACAGCGATATTCAATTATCACGTTGTCGAAATAAATGACTAGATCACTGATTTCATTACAACTTATCGAATTTACTTTAGCTTATGTTAAAGTGACTTGTTGAAATTTCAAAAAAAGGTTGGTTTTCGTACTTTTCCGATAATTGCAAAATGAATGATTGAAGTTCGATGAATTACAGTAAATGAGTAATAATCATTATTAAAAACGGTCATATGATAGGTATGAAATAACAATCCGTAGTTTTTTGTTTATATCATTAATTTAAATTTTCGGAATAATTAATTATTATTCTATTTGGTAGTTTTTTTATCATCGTTTCGATATTTATTTATTCATTTGATGCTTGAATAAAGTATTAAAATAATATTTGCTTTAATATGAAGGCACAAAAATGGTATTGTACCATTTTCTATTACTGTATGAAATGAGCAAAAAGATTAATTTTTATTCGGCACAAAAAATTGTTCATTAATTTTTTTAATTAATAATAATATATATAATTTTTATTCCTTAAGTTTCTTTAATACAAATATTTAAACAAACTTGGTTTAACTCTTTCAAATTTGAAACAAAGTAATAATTTTCTTGCTTGTGATTGCTTAATTTCTAATACTTTCTTGTCATCTTATCATCTTATCACATAAAATTTTGATAGAAAACTTTATTGTGCATTTTAAATAAATCTTGAAATTATACAATATTGTACGGTAATTACTGCTCGATTTATTAAGAAAAAAAGGAATTTAAGTTATTCATGACTTATTATTTCGATTAATCAAGCGTATTATTAAAAATCAAACTAATTAATACAAATGAAGGTACTTATCACTCATTCATTAAATTTTTTAATTCAATTTTGAATGCATATTTATGTTTGGCATAATTTTTTGATTTTAAACATGTTTTTATAGTTGATTGCAATGAATACAAGTATCCAAGGAAAGTTTTGCAGATAAGATACTGATATGATAAGGATTTCTATTTTGATATTTTAATTTGGATTTCTAATTCAATTCTTTGGTTTAATAATTTCTTCATCTTTTATGATAACTAAGCAAATACAATGAATGATTAACGAGAAATTCTCATTTTATCTCATTTAATCCTTTCAGCGAAACATTAAAATTTAAGACTAAAATTATCATAATTGCTAGAATTAAGTTTTTATGCCTGAAAAAAAGTGTAAATATTTGCTAACAACTAGTTTGTTTACCTTTTCAAATTTACATATGTCATTATCAGCATATGTATCTACCGTTTATTTGTATTTAAAGTTTTACTGGAAGCATTATTATTCATGATTATGTATTACATTTAAAGCTTGTTAGTTTTATTTGAAATCTTTTCTTAATTATCATATTTATAAGAAAAAAGAAAACATACTTTATGATTCAATAATTATGATGTAATTTTGATTTTTATTTATTTTATTCATGTTATAAATTTTTAAAAATAATCACAATTTATCACCTGTCATACAACTTTATTTTTTTTATTAAAGCAACTTTACTTTACTGCAACTTAAAGTTAAACAATAAATTTTAAACGAAGTTTTTCATCTTCTTTTTCTTTGCTCTTCAAACAATTATGTTTATTGAGGCAATTTAGAAATAAATAAGTGATAGTAAAAAAGAAGAGAAAGAGAGAGAGAGAGAAAGAGAGAGAGCGAGAAAAAAAAAAAGCGATACGACATGATAAATGGATAATTGATAAGAATTAGATAATACAATAAATATTATGGTTTATTATGATGTGTTCTAATCCTACGATTGAAATAAGTTAATTTGGGACACAAAATTTTTTCAAATGCTCGTCGAAATTCCAAATTTAATATACCATAGAGAAATGGATTGAGCGATGAATTAATATAACCGAGCCATGTAAATGCTTGCATGATCTGTAATTTAATTAAATTTATTAGCAAAATAAATTTATTAAAATAAAAAATGAAATAAAATTTTTTTTATTGCAAAATTTATTTCAGGATATTTCAATTTTTGCAAACAAACAAAATGAATGAGCAAATAAAGAAAAAAAAATGGAAAGAAAAACTAAATTCTAAACTTTTCCATTATTAATTTTCACTTCAACAACATGAAACAAACTTATGTTAAATTTCATAGCTATCACTTAAATAACAAGTCAGTGCTGAAAAGAAAAGAAATAAATAAACCTTAGGATGAATATAGCATGAATTACAAAATGGTAGTATAACATATGCGCAAAAGAATGGAAGCCAACAAAATGTAAATACAAAAATGATAACAGCAATTGTTTTTGCTGCTCGTTTTTCCTTCGATACGCTAATTTGCGCACGTTGTCTTCCGGCAGTTACAGTTTGATCCTGAGAAAAAAAAAAAGCAATAAAATTGTCAAAAAGTTATTTTCTGCTACTTAAACTATCATTTTTAAATCCTCTCCAAATTTTTTAATTAATCTTTTCAATCAATTGATATATATGTTTTTGTTTATTCAAAAAAAGAATCTTAAGTATTATTATTATTATTATTATTATTATTATTATTATTATTATTATTATTATTATTATTATTATTATTAATTATTATTACTATTATTATTATTATCACTAAAAAATTTCATTTTCCCCATTTTCTTCCCACTCTTTTCCAATTACTAACTTTGATAAATAAAAAGTACTCATGAAAGGAAAAAAAAATTGATTTTTCTTAATACTATTCAATTTAATTGAAAATTCTTCATCAAATTATTTACCAACCTTTATTTCATTGTTTACTGTTTTCACAGCAAATCGTGAATGAGTGGATAAGATATCACTGCTGTGAGTATGACTACTTTGTATAGCAGCCTGTAATTTCATTAAATTTTTAAATTTTTACACTTTTTTTCTTCCTTGCTTCTCTAACTGATAATTTTTTCTTTTTTTCACTTAATTGTAGGATTTTTCATGGAATTTACATGAAATATGTAATTCTTTGCTGTACTATTCCTTTTCATAAATTAGAGATTAATATAATTTTAGCAAATTTACATGGCCTGATAATTATAAGTTATCTTGAGTCTGATAATGCTTCGAGTTTTTTTCATTTTGTTAAGAAAAAAAATTATCAATAAATTTTTTGGTTTGCTTTTTTCTTATTAGCTATATAAATTTTTATTAGCCTACCATTTCACGGAATCCACTATAATTATCAATTGAAACAAGAGGTGTATTATCAACTGTTTTGGGACTATTTTTACATATATTTTGTCGTTTCGATGTTTTATTTCCACCATATAGCGCACTTCGACCTAAATATTAATTTTTACCTTTAAAATTTTCTCACAATTATTTCATTTATTAATTAATTTATTAATTACAATATAATTATAATAATTTCATTAAAAATTTCTAAAAAAAAAAAAATTAAAATTTAAAAGTTTTAAACGATAAGAATTTTTTATTTTTTAGTTTGAAATTTAGCAAATCTCTTTGTCCAAGTTTTAAATATAAATCAATTAAAATAAATAAACAAACTCCAATTTTTCCTGATTCGTTGTCGTGCAGCAAGAAATATTTTAACATAAACAATAACCATTACGACAAGAGGCACAAAAAATGAACCACTAGCTGAATAAACAACGAATGCTTTTTCAGTTGTTAATTCACAATGTGTTTTTAAACTTTCACTGGACCAATCATTCCAACCGATTATTGGTGGTACACTGATACATGCACTTGCTAACCATACCTATAAACCAAAAAATAATTAATAACAATTAATTTCTTCTTTGAGAAAAATTTAAATAATAAAATTGAATGAAAGAGAGAGAGAGAGAGATTTGAAATTCATGATTATAAAAAATTTTGATAATTAATAATTGCTATAAATGATGATATCGTTCAGTTATTATAAAAAATTATCTTAAGTAATGTCTGTTATAGGAAAAAAAAACAAATAAACGGGAAAAGAAAGCGAATTAAGAAAATAAATAATTGATTGATTAACTGATAATTTATTATCAGTTAAATTTTAATGAAGCAATAGTAATATACCACGGCAATTGTTCGACAAACAAATTTCAGTGTCCTTTTATGAACATAATTAATTGGATCACGAATTGCCCAATAACGATCCAATGCGATCGCACAAAGATTTAGTATTGATGATGTACAAAGCATGATATCTGCTGTTGTGAACATATGACATAAGGTCATTCCTAATAACCATCGTCCACCTGAATTATACTTAAATGTATTAGAATTACTGCACTTCTATCAAAAACAAAAAAAAAGAATCATTAATGTTATCAATATTGCTATCAGTGTTTAACCTCTTATCAGTATCTATTCTTATTTCAGTTGAAAACAAGTTTGAAATGTAAAATACTACTAATGTTATTATTGCTATTACTAACAATATATTACTACTATTAGTAGCAATAGTAATAAACTTTAATAGTAATTATGTGTGATAGTAGTAAGTATAGTAATAATTGTGGAATGGTAATGATAATATTGATAATAAATATAATGGTGATAATATTGAAATGATTCTTCATGGAGTTTTGCATTTCGAATTTTCGACAATTATTCTCTTCATATTTATTTTATATTTACTTTATACTTTATATTGCATATTTACTTCTAATATTTGCTCAATTCTTGTTTATAAAAAAAAAAATTTTTTTCCTCAGATTTTCTCAACATATCTATTTTTTAACTTATAATATAAGCAGTATCATTTTTGTCATTTTAAAATTAAGATTAATAAAGTCAATTATTTCTTAATGTTATTGAAAATTTCTAATTTTCCTTTATTATAATCGGAAAATTTTATTTAGTTTAGGACGCGAATAATCTCAATCTTATCAAATTCATATGCATTTGATAAGAATCATTCATTTTATCAATCAAAGTTATTCCTTTGATTATCACTCAGAGTTTTTTATGCTTCCATCATTATGTTTACATTATTAGCTGTCCCTGTCATTCTTCTCTTGTTATCATTTATCGAATATTTTTCATCACCTGATATATTTCATTGTCAACATGTTCATTGTACTGCAAATTTGTATAATTATTTTACCTATCTAAATTTGGATATATATATATATATATATATATTATAATGATATACTAAACTTAATGAGTAATAGTTAATTTAGTTTAATTCCCTAGTGCATTTTCAATTTTTGTTTTCTTTTCATCTCGTTAAGTTTTAAATTGTTTTTCTGACGTCATCCAAGAAATGTTGTTCCAAAAATAGCACTTTATTTAGAAATGACTGCATCATGCAGGTTGCATGCTATATTATGCACACATTATAGGTTGCCTAATCCACGTGTATTTTAGTAATTGATAAATGAAACTAAATGCTTATTCTTGTTAACAAATAGTTTATTTTGTTATTTAAACAAAAAAAAAAAAAAAGGAAGATCTACACTGCTATTGCATATATCGTCCGTAATAAGCTGGAAATGAAATTTATAAAAAAAATTTAACTAAAAAAGTTAAGTAGAAAATCAACGATCAATTGAAAAAGGTTAAACAGAAAATCAAAAATCATTTGTGCAAATTTGAAAATGTAATCATTTTTTAGATAAATGTAATATAAAAAAATGATATAGCCTAATTTTTTTTGCATTATACTTTTACTTAATGTGAATTTTCTTTTAAAACTTAAAGATTATGATAAATTCTAATTAATCAGTAATTATTGTTCAAAAGAATAAATGCTATGTTAAATAAATAATAATGTATGCGTATGAAAGATTTTTTTCTAAAATTTTCTCATTTTACCTTTTTATGCTTTTTCTAAAAATTACAGAAGTAAAACAGGATGCTGATGATAATTATCCGAATTGCATGAATTATACTGATAGTAACCTTATTTACACAAGTCTTCTATTCCTTATCTATTTTTTGAAACATATGAAAAAACTATCAAAGAAATAACCTTATATTTTTTAAGTTAGCTTTGTAATTTATTTACCAATACAGATAGCTCGAAAAAGCCCGATAATTACTTGATATAATTTTAAAGGTAAATATTTGTATTTGTATAGCTAATAAGAAACAAATAATTGAATTTAGATGATAAATTTCTTTGTGAGTTTCTTTTTCAACTAAAATTTCCTAAATTTTCCATTTCCTAAAAATTTCCTAAAATAATAATTTAAATATTAAAAGTTCATACAATTTAAAGACATGATATATCAAGTGCTTTTTAAATTATCAGTCATTATATCATACTGAATTCCTGATAAATACATATTTGCTCCGCTTTCTGAGAAAAAAAGGGAATTTCATTTTCTTTCAAAAAATCTTCAAAATCACACAGTGACTAAATTTTTTCTAATGTTTGCAAGATGTACTGATATTATATGAACTTTCTGAACTGATTCAAATTTCATTTGTGTTATATTCAGGAAATCGTTAAACGAATAAGTAACAAGGAATTGGGTAGAGGAAGAATGAGAGGGAAAGAAGGTAAGAAAAAGGTAAACAAGAAGATGTTTTCAATTCATTAGCTTTTTTCCCATATTAGGATAAAAACTTAAGCTAAATATTAAGATGAAAAATTCAATACTTTTTGATGTCGCAGTTAAACATTAAAATTTCCAAATAATTAGCAATTAAATTTAAGAAAAATGGATATTTCGAATTGTCTTTAAAATAATTCAAAAAAAAAATTGAAAATCTTATATTTAAATTAACAAAAATTGAATACAAATTAGATCACCATTAATTTATCTATTTGATAATTCAGATTTTAAGTTGGATAAAAACAAACTTATATATGGAAAATGCTGGAATTTGATAAGGACAAATCACTGATAGTTTAATTAAATGAATTAATTTGCGAAAAAAAAATCAATTGGATAGCACTATAAAACAATTATGCTGATATGTGAAATTGTTTAGCAATTTTTAATTATCATATAATTAAAAATTTTTTAAGAAAAAAAATCCAAGTTGAGTTAAATTATTAAAATTAATTTATAATATTTTTAACGAAAAATATTTATCTTACCGGCAATAAATTTAACAACGTGAAGTGGCATAACAAACGTTGCAACACATAAATCAGATGCTGCTAATGAAACCAAAAAATAATTTTGTACTTTCTTCAATGGACGATAACTGAATACAGAAATAACGACGAGTGAATTTCCCACAATTGTTGTCATAATTATTATCTGTAATGATAAGATATAATATGTGATTAATTAGATCCAAATTATGATAATATTACTTTAAAAAAAAACCTAAATTCTTCCGAGTAAATTTAAAATTTTATTGCTTATTAATTGTTATAGCAAATAACAATTGAAAAGATTCATTTCAAAAAAAAAAAGCTTAAATTTCCGCTTTCTCTTCTTATTTTTTATTTAAAAATTTGGTTCTAAAAAAAATAAATAAACAAATAAGTGTGAGAAAAGAAAAAAGCTGCATGCAATATTTTTGAAGTTTTTTCGTTTTTTTCATTATTTCAGCAAAATAAATCTTTTCATATTGAAAGAATGAAAGTATTCTTAAGTGATTATAATGCTCTATTTATTTATTTATTTATTTTTTCTAACTGGAAAATATTACTTTATAACAATTGAAGAGATTATTTGATGACGATATTTTTCTTTAAATATTTCAAAATAAACATTGCCCATCGGGATAAATGGGTTATCGGTGTGGAAATACAATTTCAATATATTCATTCATATGATTTGATAAATTTAATTTTCAATTCTCTTATCATCATCAATATTTTTAGTTCTTGACCATATAATAATATTTATTATCAAATATAAATGTATTTTAAGTAACATTTTCTTACTTTCTTACTTTGCAGATATATATATTTTTTCTTGACTATGATTTAAACTATTATATTCATTGATTGTAATCATTTTTCTTTTCTTCTTTTTCAATTTAATCATTGTTATTTATTTATTGATGTTATACATTTAATCATTTATACACAAATTAATTTTTTTTATTTTGAAATTATTCTCTGAATAATTTTAATATTATGTAAAATCTATCGAAATTCTAGCTAATTCCATTTAAAATTTTTAATTTTTATTATTTCTAAAGAAGCATCAAATAGATTTAATATTTAAGCTTTGAAAATTTTCATACATTTTAATATAATTTTCTTTTTTTTAAATGAAATTATCAAATATATCTTTCTTAAAAAAAAAAAAGACTAACAAAATTTATTTAACATAAAAAAAAAGAAGCATAAAATATATATTTACTTACCACGTAGGTAACAGTTCCAATAATTAATTCAGCAGTTGGAAGATTTTTGAAATCCAACGATGTACCCTCAGTAGAATATTGTTGTTGCATTTGATGAATGGAATGTATACTCCGCTGTGAATCAGAATTATTTGGTTTTAAATTAATAATAGACGAATTAAGAAGTTCCTCCTGAACTGATAATATTTTAGCAATAACCATTATTGATAAATTGTCGTTTAAGTTACTGATTGCTATTGTTTTGCAGCTATTGCTAGCACAACTACAATTAATCTTTAATAAATCACAAGGAATTCTTTTTCTCATATTTTAATAATTAATTTGATAACAATTAATTGTAGTACTTAAGTATTAATTTATTATTTGCATAATAAATCGTATTAGTATCGAAAAATTATTAGCTTAGCTATTTTAAATTAGTCTTTTGCTGCTTTCATAAATATATTATAGAGATAGGAAATAACACAAAACTGATTCATCTAATATGAAATATAAATACTTTTATATGCACAAATATACATAATCTTCCTTTCTTATTTTCACTTTCTATCTCTCTCTCTCTCTCTTTCTCTTTCTCCTTCCTTTTCTCTTTTTCAATAATACAATTTTCGCTATTTCTGGAAAAGTAAATCCGGAAATATTCTCCAGTAAAAGATATCCTCTATTATAAATTTTAATAAAAAAATATTTTAGCAAATTTTAATTCAAAATATTAATCCCGTATTCAAATAATTTTTGATTTTTCCACTTTTTTTCTTCCTTTTCTAGATCTTTTAGTTAACTATCTAATCAATTACTGCTTAAATTAACCACCTAATCAATTATTATCTTCTATCATATTCTCTCTTGACTATTATCTTCAATCTATTCCGATCGGATCTGATCTGATCCGGATTATCCAGATCATTTCTATCCCTATCATTCTTTAATTTTTTTGCCTCTCCTTTTCTTTTACATCTTTTTATGCCACATAGAAGAAGCTAGAAAGTTGTCAGCTACAAAGTTTACAAAGTTCTTTTTCTTCATAAATGACGCTTTGCATCTCCCTCTGTTCCTCTCTCTCTTTCTTCCATTAACCTCTTATTTTCATCATCCAAAATTTCGATCCAAATATTTCCTTTTATGCATACACATTTGTCCATATTTATGAAATGCTGCTTACTTAGTGAAAAAGCAGCCTGAAAAGTGATAAAAAGAAAAGTAAAATGGAGAAGGAGAAGAAGAGAGAGAGAGAAATAGAGGGAGGTAAGATGATTAAAGAGAAAAAAAAGTTTTTTTTTTTGTTTATAGCAATAATTTCCTTGTTAGTTTATTTTATAAACAAGATTAGCATTTTCGAGAGTTTATAATATATAGCATCAAGCAATAACTTGTATACCAAAAAATGATTATGAACTTTCAATCCCTTGTTTTTTAGGATTTCTTTCTTCCTTTCTCTCTCTCTCTCTCTCTCCTCCTCTCTCTCACTGTTACGACTGAAAAATCTTCAAAGAAATGATAAGAGGAAATATGCAATCTGCTTTTTCAATTCTGGCCACAACTTAAGGAATTTATTACACATTGAAATAGATTATCAATAGCTAAATCACTGGTAATATACGGTAGTAAAACATCATATCGAAATTTACGATAATTTGCGCTACTAGAACAATACTTGAGTTTATGGTAATGTACAGTAACGGAACATTAAGATCTGAATTTATGATACTATATATAAACAAAATAATAATTTATGGCAGTATACAATAACAATAACTGTTGATAATAAACAGTAAGAAAATATAAATATCTAATTTTATGGTATATGAGGACTGTATCTGACTGAATATGAAGCTGATAGAAAATTGCTAAATTGAAAAATTTCAGCGAAATTTCTAAATTTATCCTAATAAAAGAAGAGTTGTTCAGCTAATTTTATAAACTGAACAGAAAAAGTATAATGTGGTCCTTGAAAATCTAAAATGACACAGGTGCTTGGCAAAAAAAAAAAAAAAAAACTTTCATCTAGTAACAGATATAAGAGAAAAGCTTATTATTGAAGAGAATTTCAGAAAATCCATTCTCTATCATTTTTTCTCTCTTCCTTAGGTGAAAGCAAGTCATTAAAAATTATAGAGCAAATAAAAATTCATTCAATCTATAATTTTACTCGAAAGAAGACTAATTGATGTAATCTTAGAATGAACTAATTTAAATTTCACTATTTGAATTTTACCATCTGTATCATTATTATCATTGAATATGGATAAAGTTTTTATTTCAAAAATGAAATTTTTATTATGCAACAAAACTGCTAATACTTATGCATTCAACTAAATCTCCTTTATTATATGAATTTATTTGCATGTGAGAAAGGTTAGATGCTACTACAAACGACACAATGATAAATAAATAATCATTAGTGTCATATTGTTTGAAGTTGAGTGACTTACGCATGAAGTATTTACTTCAAATCTTTTGTTAATCTATGAAAAGATCAATTTATATTGAAATAATTTTTTCTCTTTGTTATAAAAATTAAAAAAATTATGTTATATATATGTATATGAATATTTATTTATTTCGATGAAATAAAAGAACCAAAAATATTTGAAAGGATGTTGGTAATTAAAATAAGGAAAAGTTTCAGACGAATATTCGAAAGTCGAATTTAGCATAGCCGTTGACATCAGGCATATATCAACAACGGTCTGGTAGATATTTAACTAAATAACTGAACCGGTCTTACAGATGATAAGCTTTAATTTAATAAAATTGAAAAAAAAGAAAAAAAAAACGCAGGAAAAGTGAAGGAGGAAATAATATCATGCGTGCTATAATATTCCTGAAAGTGGTAAATATTAGCCAATGAAAGAAATTATTCCCAATATCGACTTGATTATACGAAAAACAATAAATGACAAACTGACGAAACGACGTAAATTAATGAATATTTGAAATATCGGCGAAATATTTTAATATTTAAATTCATTAAACAACTGATACGCTCATATTATGTGTATTTGTTTATTTAATTATTCAACATTACACATAATAGTAAGCTTTTTCATTCAATATTATATTATTTATTTATTTATTCAATTTATTTATTTACATATAACATTATAGAATTTCCTAAATAAATGTAAATTCTACTTATTTCTAAAATATTTGAAAACATTGTAATGTTGTAGAAATAATTAGGATGAATATTTATCTGGAAAATATTATAATGCTGGGTGAATAAATAAGTTTAATATCCTTAAATTTCATTTTGTCATATAAATTATGAATATTGTTCACAATAGTTTTAAATTACTTGCAATATTATTGCAATACCATTTTTTACTTTTCTTATCTTCTTATTAATTTATTTCATTTATATCTTTACTACTTGATTAGCTCTAACTATAACTTTTTTACTTATTACTTAAGTAATCTTGAAATGCTTTGGCAAAAAAAAATGATCCAATCAGTAATAGCTGGTTATTTTAATGATTTAACAGCTCTCGTCGAGATTTTATATTTGATATTTCTTCAATGTCAGACATTTTATGAGAGTTTACAGCGCAAACATGCTTCATGGCTTATCAGTCAACTTTAAAGTGCAATCTTTTCCACTGTTGTTATTACAGATATTTTTGGATAGTTTATTTCTGTTTATATAGATTTGCATTTTTGATGATTTAACGGTTACGAAGGAGAAGTTTTAAAACTTAAAGTGCATTTCAGGCTTAATAACGTTAACATAAACTTTACAATCTTTTAATAACAAATAAAACAAGAAAAAAAAAGGACTACCACTTCAGCAACAATAAAAAAAAAATAAATTAGAAATAGAAAATTTTTACACGCCAAAAATGCATCAGGAAAATGTTACTGTAATTATTTGTAACAATTTTTACAGTTTTTGAAGAAACAATTTATGCGAGCATTTTTTTTCTCAACATATAAATTAAGATTTTCAAGAGCTAAAAATCAAATATTTGTATTTCAAAATTTTTTTTTTCAAATTCAACTTTTTACAAAATAAAAAATACTTCTTTTATTCGAAAGCATTAATTAACTGCAATCACTGCTAATGACACTTGTATTATTTAAAAAAAGAGCAAGTTTCAAAAATTTGAATAATAGCGTGAATTTAATTAGCTATAGCAAAATGGTATAGCTGATTAAAGCTGATAAAAAAGAGCTTATCGTTAATTTCAATGAAATATTTTGCAGCAACGAATGAATCAAGATCAAAAAATTTGTTCTTTTTTTAATGAATAAATTATTACTTTAAGTTAATTTATTATATCCATCAATCTAACACTCAAAGTTGCTTATTCACTGAAATTTTTGTTTACTTTTATTGAGTAAATAGTTTTAGCTTAACATTCAGTAAAATTACTAACAAAGATTCGTTTGGTACTTAGCGATTGAAAATTTAGCAAACGATTAAAATTGAATAATTATCACAAGTATAAGAAGGCAAGAAAACAAGAACGGAAAAAAGAGAATTGATAAGAAAGATTTTATCGAACAGATTTTTTGAATGAAATTTCAAAAGAAAAAACATTTTGTTTCAAAACATTACAAAAATAATAATGTATTAAAATTAGCAGCTTTTTTACCCATTCAATTCCATTATTTGTAAACAAGTTGCATCCGATCGAAAATTTGATTAAATAATATTGGTTAGTGTTAGCTAAAAAGAAAGTGATACCATTTGATGAAAAGTGTAAAGCTTAATTGGCTTAAAAGAAAGAAGTATGGAAATGTTTCCTCCCGAAATTCATGGATAAATTTCTTTCGAGAGAGTAATCCAGTAGTGGTTCGTAGAAGTTTCGGATAATGTGAAAATGTATTAGAAAATATTGGATGAAAATGATGATTGCATTAGTGAAGAATGTTAAAAGGGTGAAATGATAATTTAGGATTGATGAAAAGATTAGAAATATTTTTTAAAACTTTTTCTCTTTCATATTACATCATCAGACAACGTCTAATTAAATAAATAATGATCAATTAAAAATGTTTTTTTTTTCATTTTTTATCAACTATTATCGATTATTTGCTATATCAATGAGTGAATTATTGAAAAATTTTTTGAAATTGTTTATTAAAGATAAATGAGATAATGTAATTTATTGAAAACTATTTATTTAAATTACTATTTAAAAAGAAATTATTGAAAGTAAAATTTTAAACATCAACGAATAATTCTTTTGAAATAATTATGAATTCCTGCGAAAATTTTTCATTCCTCATTAATTCTCTTATACTATCATCTTGTGAAAACAAAGGAAAAAGCACATGCAAAAATTATTGACAAATTCTTTTTCATTTTTAATAAAAAAAGGATGAAAAAGGATAATGTTAATTTTTAAACTTCAAATTTCCAAGAAATTTTTCATCAATTTCAATGAGCAAAATCATCGGAATACAGAGAAAGCTAATTTCAGTGATAAATGTAAAATATTTGAAAAACAAAAATTGCAATCGATAAAATTCAAGTAGATTAAATTAAGAAAAATGAAAATTAGTGATAAAAATAAAATCAATCAATTATATAATAAAATTGATTTTCATGAAGTTATTTTACTTTATTCCATCACTAATTTTCATTCTTTTTAACTTAATCTGCGATTTTCATGAAGATTGATTAGTTTGTACTTTATTATCATTGAAATGAATTAATTCAATTGCTAAATACTATATTGATAGTTGCAAAATTCAAATATTGAATAATAATTAGTGAGAAATCGTATCTGATGATGATTAAATTCATAAATGTATAATTTATTGATTGAAATTGGAATTGAAAATTTGCTACAAATTCTTTCACATCTCAATTCATGAATAAATTATTATTAAAAATAAGAGTGATTTTTTTAATGAGAATGAAAATTTCGGTTTCATTAAATGAAAGGCAAAAGTAATTGTAGAGATGGAGGTATTTAATTAATTAAAATTTAAAGGTATACAGTAATTTATGAAGTTCTAATTTTCTGAATTTTGTAAACTGAAAAATGATAATATCAATTTATTTCATTCGAGTAGCTTCAAACTTCTGTCTTTGAATATATGTATAATTTTGCTAATTTAAGCAACAAAATCATTTTCTCTTTTTTTTCAAATTCTCTACAATTTTAATGAGGTTTTCTTAACTCTTTTCCTATTTTATTATCTTTTTTGCATTTAATATAAGTTTAATATGCTTCAGATGTAGAAAAACCGTATTCCATTTCAAATACCACTTAACAATTTAATGCTTTGGTAAGAAATTACTAATAATTGAATTGATTTTTCGTCCTTTAAAAAGGTTTAAACTAATCGAACTTTTTAATAATTTAAATATTCTGCAATTTACAAAAGTTTAATTAGTGATATTTAATTAGAAAAAATGAAATGTATTATAAATGAGAAGAAAAAAAAGAAAGCTAACAAACAGACAAATGTATAAAACAACGATTAACAATGATAGCAATGATAACTAAACATTATGGAAAAGTGCGACGAAGAAAATTGGAAAATGTATCAAATAATTTTGTTAATTTTCTTTTCTTTTCTTTTTTCTAACAAAATTAGGAGCGAAGAAAAGTTACTGTTCACCGTTCTCTTCCAATTTCACTTCTCATTTACAGATTTGTTTGGGGAGGAAAAGAAATAAATTCATTTCTAACTCTTTTCTACTTAGCTATAAAAAGCTACTAAATTTGATTTATTTATTTGTAATAACTTTTAAACAATAAATGAGATTAAAACGTGTTGGCACACTTTTGAAAGCGTTAAAATACCTCTGAATTCTTTGATTACTCAGTTATCTCTAGGTAGCATATCGTTATGAAGTATGTATGAAAGCCGATTTCTAATTTATATTAATAATATCGCGGAAATAATTTAAAATGAAAGAAATCAAAAGAAAATAAGGAGAAAAAAATATTTCAATAAATTTAGTATAAATATATATATTTCTAATGGATTAAAATTTCTTCCTTTTTTCTTCTGTTTTCAAACTTTTTCCAATTCTTCGCCTAAATATTAAATTTCAATTCTTCTCAGTTGGAGATATACTTTTTCCATTAGCACAAGAGAATTATTCCACCTTTCAGGCTAGAACGATGTAGTAGTCAGAAGCAAGCAAAAGCTTGTTTTAGGAAAATAAAAAGGTGAAAAATATTCGGTGCATGCTGTATCAACCAACAAAATCAAATACATGAAACCAGGCAGTTGAAACTTTTTATTGCTTTTACATATTTATTTTTTTTTAGATAATCTAATTAATATCATTAGAAGAAAATAGAATTTGAATGATAATTCCTCCCAATAATAGCATTTTAAAATGCACTTTTTCTAAAATTTTTAGTAAAATCAGATTTTTATGATTCAAAACAA
>JABVXU010000342.1:0-59868 GCA_013365365.1 Cruorifilaria tuberocauda
CATATTACAAAATGACAATTGCAGAAGAAAGGTATAAGTTATACTAATAAAATTATACTAGTAATGTTTCAGGAACTTATTAAATCAGGATTTATTGAAAAAATTAGGCAAGTTCTTGAGAAAAATGCCACTCCTGATTTTGGTTATGATGCTTGCTCAATGTTAGCAAGGATTCTATCCAATGCGAGTTATTTCGATTCCGTGATACGATCAGGACTTGTATTATTACTTCTTGGACTTATGGATGAGGTAAATTATTTTAACAATTTTTGGAGGGAGGAAAATAAAAACAAATAAATTCCGATGAATGAATAATTGGAAAACAGTTTACTGATCCGATAAATCATGCATACATGGCGGTATTATGATAAATAAAGTAAAATTTATGAGCAGAAATTTATCAAAATTCGTTTTTTATTTAAAAATTATATTTCTGATAGAATAATTTTTTTTTTGCGGAAATTCATTTATTATATTTTAAAATTGATAATTTAAAAATTCAATAATAAGTGCGTAAAAGTTTACAGTTTATGTAAATTTCATTTGCTTTTTGAATGATATTTTAAGGCATATATAAGCTTGCTTTCAGGTGTAATAGAGTTAATAAATAAATTTAAATAAATTAAAAAATTTTCAGGGTACCGATTTGTACAAGAGTAAAGCATGCAAAGCGTTAACATGCATGCACAGTAATCTTAGCCGAAAAAATGCTGTAAGATTAGCTGAAGAAGCATATCTTGAGAAAATATGTAATATTCTCATAAAAAACAATGATAACAATTGTATAGCATGCGCTCTTGCACTTTTGAATTGCATATTAAGTGGATGCTTGAAGGAGAGAGTTGAAAAGCAGCTCATGCAAACAACGAAATATGTTAAAGTTCGTTTTCAAATTTAATTTCAATTATTTCATATCCAATAGCATCTGTAAGCAGTATTATCATGATCTGAATGATTATAACAATAAGTAAGCAGTAAGCAGTAGTAAGCGGCATCAGTAAACAGTATTATCATAATTATCATGATTAATCATGATTTGAACGATTTTTACTGTTTTTTTTTTCGGAAGAAATATTTGATATCAATTAAAATTTAAGTACATTATTTGTAAGTATATTAGGTATTTAAGTACATTATTTGTAAGTATATTAAGTATTTAAGTAAAGTATACTACTTACGACTATTTCAGGAATCGAAAGCCTATGAATATATTGCAGAATATATTGATAGCGAGAGTTTTAAAATACAAAATTTAGCAGAAAATTTGCATCATCAATTAAATTATTATGTTAAGGATTATGCGGAGGAAAAAGCTAAGCTGCAATTTCCTAAAATTAACAATTGCATTTCAAAATTGAAATTGATATGAAATTTGTGGTAAATTTTAGAAGGAAATAATTTGTTGTTTGTTGATAGATTTTGTTTAGGATTAATTTTCTGAATTTAATTTAAACTGTTTACTTTGTATTTACTTTGTTCAATGATGGGAAATGTAGAGATGCAGAAATGATAGAAATTATCAGTGAAAGTGGAAAAAAAAACTATGGAAAATTTTTTTTTTCATAATTTGAATTAGGAAATCCTAAAAATGAAATTGCCATTCTCATTCTCATCACTTTCATGTTATCTCTTTTGTATTAATGAATTACTTGCATTAACTTTCAAATTATTAAAAATCTATTCTAAATTTTATAAGCATTTTTTAACTCTTTCGTTTTTATTGTTTACTTTTTCATTATTTACTTTTTACTTTTACGTTTTTTACTTTTACGTGTTTACTTTTACGTTTTCATTGTTTACTTTCTTCTTCTTGAGTGTAATTTTAATCGTTTGCTGCATTCAAAATAACGGTTACTTCGTAATAATGAAATAGAATTGATTACATTAAGAAATGAAACTCATGTTTTATTTTTAAATGGATGGAATTGATGAAATGAAATGAAAATAAATGAAAAAGAAGGAATTATTCACCTGGTGAGAGAGAAGAAAATTATCACCTATGATTTTGATTAAATAGCTAAAAGTTAACAAGAGATGAATTTGAATTTAAATACTGAAAATGGAATGTTTGTAATAAAAGTTGTACTAAAAAATGATCCCAGCACTAGGAATCTGAAATATCCAGAAAATAATAATTATAAAAGAATAGATAAAATTTAATTATTTTTATCATTTAATTGCATCTATCAAAAACGATTATGAGAAAAATGAGATTTTAAAAATAACCAATGATTTATTTAGGATAGTTTCATTCTTTACGTTTAAATTTTACATACTTTTTTATTTTTACGTCGTTACATTACTTACGTTTAAAGTATACTTACGTGTAAATTGAACAATGTTAATTTGAAATGTTTTTAATACGAATTTTTTTCAACAAGTATAATAAGGAATAAATGAAATTCTTATATTTTTCGTTTCAAATAAAGAATTTCGATTGATGATCGTATCATGGAGAGAAGAAGCAAGTTGATGTGGTATTAAAAGTTAGGAGAGAATCCAGGATGAATTCCTGGAATGACAGGGGGAAGTCATTTCATAAATTGAAGATTGATTGTTTATGTTTCTTCGTAGAATTCAGTTCTTATTATAAATTAGCGAAAGCTTAATTGAAATTATCATTTTAAGTTTTTCTTCTCACAATTATCCTTTTGTTTATTTTGATCCTGAACGTCTTATGCTACATTAGCTAATTTCGAAGTTTTAACTCCCGTCAGTTTAATTTCCAAGAAAGTTGCAAAGATTAGAGTATGTTGCAACATGAAAAAAATTTAGCACATGAAATAATATACAATAAATTATACTGAATTAATTAAAGTTTCAGTTGTCAAATGTTATTTGTTTCATTAATTAGAGGTCAAATGTCATATTTATTTCATCAATTACAAACATTATCCTGTAAATGCGATGAAATTTACAAAATTACAAAATCAAAAATCACAAAATCAAGCTTGTTTATGTAAAAATGATGAATTATTGTTTAATATAGAGTTATCGATTTGAATTATTTGATAGAGAAAGAAAAGAAAGAAGAGAAAATACTATTGAAATTGAGAGAAATTGATATGAATGAAATATTAACGATTTTTACCTTTTTTAAAAAAGGAATATATCTTCACACCTTTCTCTTCCTATTTCATCCTTTTTGGCTAACTTTAATGGCATTTCAGAAAAGCTTACTTGATTATTACTCTTATTGCTATATTCTACCTTAAGCTTTCCTCCCTCTCTCTCTCCCTCCCCCTCTCTCTCTCTCTCCCTCCCTCTCTCTCTCTACATTATCATGAAATAGCGCATTCTAACATGGGTGGCACCATTGATTCAACATTTGTCGTATTTATCGATGATATACCCTATTCATTCTACTGGTGCATCATTTTTTATGGATTAAATCCGTATGAATTGATAGTTGTCATATGATATCATTGTTGTTCATTATTATCATTTATCATTAAATGCTTAATTGCTTAGCTAATTAGCTCATTAACTCTTATCCATTTCCTCTCTTTTTACTTTCTTATTGAGTAATTTTCTTAAGTAACTGTGGCTAACTTCTGTGTGTGCATATATATATGTGTATGTGTGTGTATGTGTATGTGTGTGTGTGTGTCTGCGTGTATGTGTGTGTGTGTGTGTGTATGTGTATGTGTATGTGTGTGTATGTGTGTGTGTGTATGTGTATGTGTGTGTATGTGTGTGTGTGTGTGTGTCTGGAAATGATAGAAAAATTTTTTGATCATGAATATTTCTGCAATCAATTTCATTAAATGAAAGAAATATCAACGTGTAGGAAATTAATTTAAGATAAATTGAACTATGACCTATTTCCATTCTAAATATTTGGCATTTATTTAAACTATCAAAATATGTAATACGCTGAGTAATCTTTGATATTGAAATAATGAATTAAATTTCATTAAAGAAGATGAAGATTGATTGTTTATGTTTATTCGTACAATAACAAATAAGTTTATTCTTACAATAACAAATAAATAAATCACTGACAAATTGTTACTATTTTAAGCGGAAATTCATTATACAAAATAGGAAATGAAAAAAGGAGGGGAGAATTTTTAGGTAATAAATGAGAGAATAATTTGAAAGTGAAATTTGAATAGCAATTATCTGTAACAATAACTATGAAAGATATTTTACACACTTTCACTTCAATGATTACTTTCAACTGGTTAAATTCAATTACTTTTTTATTGATTGTGAAAAGAATAATTTATTTCAATAATTTCTACCACTAAATTATTTCTTTTTTCACATCTAATCGAAATAGGTTATGCTTTATATTCCTATCTAATACCTATTTTTATAAAGAAATTTACCATTTTGTGGTTTCTGTAAAAATATTTCTATAAAAGGTCGATGATACCAATGCATGTGTACGTATTTGGAACATAGTAAGATTTATTTTTGGAAATTTCAAATTGATTATAATAATAATACTTGCGTATTCAGGAAATTAACTGGATAAAGGTGAAATAGGTTAATACCTGAATGAAGCATTAAATGATAAAATTAATATAAAAATATTGTAAATATCATTTCAACGTTTTTTTTTTTTTCAGAATTCATTTCAGATTTCAATTTTAGAATTTTTGATCATTTTAGTGATCAAAAAATATAAATTAACAATTTTAATTGTTTGTTTGTATAAGTTTGTTAGATTTCGTGTTCACCTTCACGCGATACGTGAATAGCGTACGTTAAATGTATGCGTATTTTAATGTTTTAAATTTAAATCAATACACATTTTTTTTCTTGTTTCAGCATGTTCATTGATAGATATACTTTTCGTATTTTCTAATTCTTATCAGTATTAACATACAGAGAGAGAGAGAGAGAGAGAGAGAGGGGGAGAAATTCCATCATATAAACAGCAATGGTTTCATTCCGGAAAAGTTTCTTCCGTTTAAAGACAACAAAAGATGTGATGGAAACACGATTAAAACGATGTTTAACAATAACCGATATTACACTTCTCGGTATTGGTCACATGATTGGAGCCGGTATATATGTTTTAACCGGTAAGTATCTTCGCAAATATCAAAACATTCAATTTTATTTATTCTTAAAAGAAGAAATCAAAATGAAATTTCACCGAAATTCATTTAAAATAATCGTAAAATTTCTTTATATTTTCTAATTTTGCAAAAAAAAATTTTTAATTTTGAATTTTATATTTTAACTTTAAACTATTAAAATTAGTAAAACAAATCATATATTATTGATTACTCTAACTTGTATATAAATGAAGAAGAGTAATATGGATGCTTTTCAAGTAAGAATTGCCCTCAGTGTTTTTATACATAATTAAATCTAATTCCAATCTTCACAGAGTTGTTGATTGCTATTGCATTATCAATTTATTTTTAACCGTCAATCATTGATACATGCATGAAATTTCCTACCTCTCTCTCTCTCTCTCTCTCTCTCTGTCTTTCCTTTTTTTTCCCTCTCTTTCTCCCTCCTTCCTCTTTTCCACCTATAAATCTTATCAGATTTATCAATATTTTTTCACTCTTTTTATTTACGAGATTTTAATATTTATGGAATTATTCGAAGAAACAGATAATTTATAATGAATAAAAGTTGCTAATTAATGTTTCAATAAGAAAAAAGAAACTTTTAATCTGAGGGCAATTCAGAGCATTAAATTGGATTTTAGCTTTTATCAGATATGATAATCTTATCAGATGCTTTCGTTTTAAATATAAAATGGCAAAATGTTATCAAATATTTTAATGCAAAATTTGAGAATAAAAAATTAAAATTTCCCTAATTGAACAGTTGAAATATGAAAGAGAACAGGAAAAAGAAAAAGCGAGATTATCTTAATTCAATTAAGAAAGCATGAATTTTAGAAACTTCAAAGGAAACCTGATAGATTGACTACAAATTTTAAACAAATTTAACAATTAATTAAATATTTGGAATTCTTCAATTAGCAAATAATTCCTGTTTTGTAATTAATTAATCACCGTATCATAATTGATAAGCATGTTTATGATGGAAAAACTTTCTGAAATAAACTTTTGAATTTAATTATTGCTAATAAAAATGAATATGTCTATTTACCGCTTTAACTTTTAAAAATATTTATTAATTAAATATAAAATTCATTTTATGGGAAAGTTTAATTATACGTAAAAAGAGAATATAACGATTGTGTTATCCGTATCTTCAGGTTCTGTGGTTCGTAATCTTGCCGGACCTTCCATTGTGATATCATTTGCGCTAGCTGGACTTGCATCTCTTCTTTCCGCACTCTGCTATGCGGAATTTGGCGGAAGGTTAGAATTACTTTACTGAAATTACTTTACATATTTCATGGATGAAGAAATCCGTTCATATAAAATATGCACATTGACGTGTATTATGAAATCTCTCATAAATCTTTTTCTTGTTACCAGGATTTCTATCAGGGTGATACTTTAACGCTAATTTTTTATTTTACGCTTTTTTATCTCATGAATACTAGTATTCCTGTTTGCACCTAGTAACTCATAGTAATCTTTTGTACTCATATATAAAGTTCAGTATTTAACCTCTACAGGTAATCATAAATAAAAGGTTGCATAAGTTGGTTATTTCAGTAAGCACCATTAACACTACCACCATATTCAATTTTATAAGCGGTACTATCATAATAATTTTGATGAGTAATTTTTAAAAAGTTTTAGATTTCCAAAAGCTGGAAGTGCTTATACCTATGTGTACATTGCCGTTGGTGAATTATGGGCATTTATTGTTGGATGGAATATTATTCTTGAACATATGCTTGGTGCTGCAGGTGAATTTTTGCGCCGCCAATATTTTCTCTCTTACTTACTCTCAGAATTTAATTGAAAATTTTCTTACAGCGGTAGCTCGATCATGGTCTGGCTATTTATCATCGCTATTTGGCAACTCATTCAAAAATTCATCCATTGTTACCATTGGACATTTTGATGTTTGTTTTTTTAATCATTGTATCAAAAATTTAAAAATAACCATAGCAGAGACTATTCCTAGTGTTTTTTTATTTTGATAATTTTGTTTTTGGTTTTATTTTTTTTTCTTTTTGAGGTTTTTTATTTTATTTTTTTATTTTTCTAGGATTTTTATCGTATTAGTTTGATTTTTATTATTTTTGATTTTCTGGTTCAAAAGATTTTATACTATTAACTGATTTTATTTAGTCTCCTAAACTAATTTTAAGTTTGATAATAAAAATTTTTTTTTTCAGGAATCATTTTCTGCTGATTCGCCAGATTTGATAGCATTTTTAGCAGTGATAGCAGTTGCAGTATTTACTGGTCTTGGATCTAAAACATCAACTAATTTCAATTCTATATTCACTATAATCAATATGCTGGTAAAATTAATTAATAAGTTTCAAATTTTTAGCTGATTAATTTTAATATTCACTTAATTTATTTATAGTAAAAGTAAATTCTCCAGGTGATAGTATTTGTCATCTGCTATGGATTTACGTTCGCAGATTTTACACTTTGGTCTGTTCACGGAATTAGTATCACTGGTCGATCAGCTTTCTTTCCATATGGTATTGGTGGTACATTTGCTGGAGCTGCAAGTTGCTTCTTTGCTTATATTGGTTTCGATGGTTTAGCAACTGCTGGTGAAGAAGCTTCTGGTAAATTTTTTCTAATGATACTATTGAGAATAGGAAAGTTTCCACGTAAGAATGACGTATTTATTTATAAAATTATTGAGAATAGGAGAGTTTCCACGTAAGAATGACGTATTTATTTATAAAATTATTGAGAATAGGAAAGTTTCCACGTAAGAATGACGTATTTATTTATAAAATTATTGAGAATAGGAAAGTTTCCACGTAAGGATAATCTATCGTTGTTTAATATTTTATTAATTAAGAAAGTTTAAAGCTTCCTTATGCATTAATGAAATTTCAAATATATAATTTAGATCCAGCACGAACAATACCATTGGCAACGTTTATTTCAATGTTTATCGTAACAGTTGCTTATATCCTTATGGCTTCAGCATTAACATTAATGATTCCATTTTGGCAGGTTATTAATAACAAGTTTTTTTCAAGTTTGTACAAGTTTAAAATAAAAATAAATACTTTAAAGTAGTAAAATTGAAGTTCATTATGTTTAAATTATTATTAAAAATTACATTTCATAAAAGAACTGTATTTTTACAGGTAAATCCTACAGCGGCATTTTCGGATGCATTTGCAAGTCGTGGTGCAACTTGGGCGAAATATATAGTTTCAGTTGGTGCTATGTCAGGCATGACTACAAGTTTGGTTAGTTTATAAATATTTTTAAAATATTTCATTTCTAAAAAACATCAACTATTATATATTGAAAAGTAATCGAATTTAGGACAATTTAATAAAATAAAATAACACTTTAATTAATTTTTTGGTAGCATTGGATAGTTGTTGCATTGAGATTAATTGTTGCTAATGAATTATCGAAATGGAAATTGTCATTGAATTATTTAATCAATTAGCAATTATTAATGAATATTCAATTATTAATTAATTAATTAATGTAATAATTGTAATAATTTGAATGGTTCAGATTGGTTCCATGTTTGCTCTTCCACGATGTGTTTATGCAATGGCTGATGATGGATTGATATTTAAAGGTTTTGGACAAATTAATGATAAAACTCAGGTAAACATGCGAAATTAGCTTTTATTCCTTTTTAGCTTTTATCAAGAAAACGCTGCAATGTCAAGTCAGGTAAAATAATAAAATTTAAAAATTTCTAAAAATTTCACTTCAAAGAGTTAAACTTCTTCCAAAATGTATACATATATTTTAAATGTTGCAAATAAATAACAGAAAATGTTATTTTAATATATGAATACGTAAAATATATAAAATATAAATATTTAATATGTAAATATCAAATGATAAAATTATCGTTTCATTATTAAAACAAATTTTAAAAAATTAACACTTTAACAAACTTTAAATAAACTTTCAGTTTTTAATCATACAAAAGTTAAAAACCGAAAAATGGAATATTTTTTGCAGGTACCATTAAAAGCAGTAATTGTTTTTGGTGCTATTACGTCAGTTATAGCATTTCTATTTGATATTGAAACTTTGGTGGAATTTCTATCGATCGGTACACTTTTAGCATATACAATCGTTTCCGCTTGCGTCATTATTCTTCGATATCGTCCAACTTTTAATGAAGATAATATTATTGAAGGAAATGGTATGAAATTGTTTGCTAATAAATTATAGGGACTATTTGAAATTCTAAATTTCATTATCATGAAGTAATTGCAAGCATGATATAGTGTATATTTTATACTTCAAGTTTTATTACGTCTATCAAATTCATAAATTTTCAATAACACATGAAAAAGAACACTTGATAAAAAAGTATGATTTGAGTATGCTTCAAGGGATTTCCATGAAAATAAAAAATATTTGTAATTCTAGGAGGTCGAATAAAATCATGGGTACCAGGATACCATTGGTTTAGCGTTTTGAAACCAGGAAAAGCTGTACTATGGTGTGTTTTCATAATGATATTTGCTGATGCTGGAATAAGTATTATTTTTGCTACAACATTTGCGCACACTATATTTGGTTGGATGCTTATATTTACTTTTGGAATGATCCATGGAAGTGCATTCATTTTAATCTCTGCACATCATCAAAATAATGAACAAATTTCATTCAGGGTTATTGCTTTTCATCAATACTACTACTAGCATTCATAATGCAACAGTAATTAAATAATAATTTATTCGCAAAATTACATGACCTGATGATAATATCATGAACCTTACCTGAAATATGGTCACCATTCCTTTACAAATATGTAACAATAATTGTCAAATCATAAAAACAGTAATTTAATTTGTATAAAGAATGCTTATGCGTCTTATTTAAGTTAGTCAAGTTAGTTACTTGATAATACATGTATGTTTTAGGTACCATTAGTCCCACTCATACCAGCAACAAGCGTACTAATTAATATTTTCCTGATGTTCCACTTAGCTCCAATCACCTGGATCCGGCTTGCTATTTGGCTAGTTGTTGGTAAGTCTCGTATGCTAATGTTCTTACATACGCCTATGCTTAATTCAAATCAAGAACAGCTTATTCTTATGCTTTTGAATGTAAAATATTGCATGCATTAGTGGTATAACAATCATTTTCTAAATTGAGACATACTTCTAATGCATATATTATCCTATTTGTATTCAAATTTCACAAAGTTCATAGTTTTCCTAATAGAGGTAAGGATACGATATTTCTTCTTCCAGGACTTATGATTTATGGCTTCTACGGTATGAAACACAGTCGGGAGGCGGAATCGGATTCTGATCGAATCGTAGCAAGCACCACGTACGAAAGTATGACTACTGTCTCAGTACCGCAAGAGTAGATTTCGAAGATTGAATGACAAGTGATAAAAATGAAGCAATCAGTGGAAGTTTTTGTAACACTGTTCGATTGATCTTCAAAATTATTACAATCTTTCTGCTAAGAGATGCTATATATACATTGTTTCCATGAATCAAAGTGAATACAATATTTGAATCGAAATGATCTCCACTTTATTTACTTATTTTTTCTATATGCTTTTACTTATTTTTTTCATAATCCCTATTTCAACATTCAATATTCTCTATGTATCAAAATTGCACATGACAACTAATACACAATGATAAGTCATTTGCACCGCTTCAATTCTCTACTCGACTTCATCTCATTAATTTAACTTCTGATTAAGATAGCATCATTAACACACTCTTATACTTTTCATAATGCTTAATGAATCCTGTAAATCAATTCATGTATAAAATGACCAGTTTCTCTTTTTATTATAACAAGATATTAACCATATGAAATGTAAGTTCTGGAGTTTCACTAATTACTTTAAGTAATGTATGAAATACGTGAATGATAAAAATTCAGTCAACTCAAATACATCCACATTACAGTTGGAATAATCAGTAGTTTAAAGAGAATAATCAAATTAAAAAAATTAGACCGAATGTTTACATCCAAGAAGTAAGGTCTAATCTGAAATCAGTCCCATCAGTTCCAAACATAACACAAATTGACAAGCATAAACACACATTATGTCAAAAATTACAACCTCTCTTGAATCATGTTTTTAATTAAACGAAGAATGATTCTAGGAGCAAATGCATAATTCATAGCCTTTGAAAAACATTAATAATACTTAGCTATACTAATAAAAACAAAAAACAGGAGAAGCTTCGAGCAATAAACCGCATGGAAATCTTGGCAAGACAGCTTTAAGAATGAGAACAGATGAAAACAGGCAAGACCAATATTAGTAAAAAAATCATATTATAATAATGAGGCAAGATCTGCGGTGATAAATTAATGTTTGAAGTTAGGAAATACATCTGACACATTCGTTAGCAAATTAAGTAGAATTAATGGGAGAAGTTAAGTAGAGCGAGAAAAATGATAGGTCCAACTCATAAAAATGTCACCCACAATTAGTGCGTTGAAAGAATGGGCGACCAGGATTAATGTAAACTATGCACATACATTAAATGAAGATCAAGGATTAACATAAACTTAGTCAAAAGAAAGGATGTATCTTATCAAACTAACTTTATTTCAGTATATCTCTTTGGTTGTTAGCAAAACCAAAAAGAGATGCATATGTAAATAGCTCCTTTTGTATATGAAATCCATAAAAAACACAATCATTTGTCATATTTGTTATTAGAAGAGAATTAAACCATAATTTTTACATTTTAAAATGACGTAAGGAAAGCTGATGATTAAGTTGACAATGGCTTCGTATTACCACTGTTACTAGTAACAGGCATACTTGGATACGGCTTACTATCTTTTCCACGCTTCAGCTGTACTTTCAGCCGTTTTGAACCTATTTGAAAACCGTTAAGTGCCGAAATAGCATTCTGAGCCGAAACGACGTTATCATAACTTACAAAACCTGAAAATACTGAACTGCATAGAATCAGATATTAATTTTATCTCACCACCTTTAATTTTGATATAAAATTTTTTTATTCTTATGACGACCAATCATTGATCTTCGACTATCAAATAACACAATATACGAGTGAGACTTACCGAAACATTTGCTGAGATTAGTTTGTTTGTCAATAAAAACTTTTGCAGAAATAACTGATCCAAAAGGCGAGAATGTGGTGTATAAATCGTTATCAGTGAAATCTTGCGGGAGGTGATATATAAACAGATTACATCCATCTGGTCCCTTTGATTGCCCACCACCTGTAGTATTCATCCCTGTATTAGGTGCATTATTAGCAGTAAGTATATTGTTAGTCGATAATTGCGGATACAAACCTGAAAAACGAACGGTAAATGTAAAATGAGATAAAATTCACATTACATATCAAACAATAGTCATACTTGCTGAACATTAATTATATTAAGAAAGCGAGTTGTCGACAAAAGTCCAAAACAAATTTAAAAAGGCCGACAACAACTCATTTTCTGAAAATATTCATAGAAATGAAAATAATCACCAGCAAATTGCTGCAATCCCGCATATGCTTGCTGCAATGCATCGATGCTGCCTGACGCATTCTGTCCTGTCAACTGAATAAGGTTATTTCCACCAGTTGTGCCATTTATTTTATTGTCATTACCAAACGAGCCTGAAAAGAGAGATTAAATGAGTATTCGGTCATCCGTTAAATCTGAAGATATCAGAAAAAGTTTAGAATTGGAAATATGAGAAAATTATTACTAAATTTCCGAAACGACTCTACTTTATAGTATAACACTTACCACTAGATGTAGATATCGGCGTATTAACAAGTTGCTGATGTGCAAGAAGTTCCAGCAATCTTTGCTGTTGCTGGAGCGCAGCTAATTGCTGATGTTGTTGTTGCTGAAGTGCTGCTGAAACAGATAATTTTAGTAATAATTCAATTTTGAATTCATAATTCTAGAAGCATAAGATAAGTTGCCGGATCGTCTTCATAATCTTCGTTGTTGCCTTCATGATAATTTTCAGGTGCAATCAAGAAGCATAAAGTAAGAACACTGGATAATAAATGGACATTAAAATATACGAATAACAAGCAAAAAAAGAAAAAAGAGCAATTCCACAGTCACAAAAGAGTATTGAAGTTAGAATCACAACAAACAAATTTTAATTTTCCCCATATTTCTTTACAAAGTAATGCTGGAAGAAATTTCGTAGAATGCGAAAATCGTGGAGCTAATTATAATAAATTTCCTATTGATATTAACCATATGAATCTTCTTTGTTTATTTGAAGCATTTAATTAAAAATATCACTTACTGAGCGATAAAATCTTGAGATTTTATACAAAATATAAAAATAACCCGAAAAAATTTCGAAACGATCTCACGAAAAACTGAAGTATTCATTAGTTGAATGGAACCAAACTTCTTGCAGTCAGAATGCTAAGAAAGCAGAAACCAGTAAAAAAAAATCAACAACAGCAGTGGAAATGAGTGGTAGAATCCGATACTTCATAATATAAAATTAATGCATTTTCATGGCAAATGAAAAGAAATAATTTTGGAATTCGAGAAACATGGCAAAAAAAGTCATATTACAACGAACAGTGCATGCACTCAACTCGAAATTACTTGCTAGCAGTGCAAAATAGTTATGAAAAATCAGTAGTGTCAAAAATGTTACTCAAAACTAAATATGTTTTACTATAAAGAAAATGGAAAAAAGCAGGAGGGAACCCATGCATTGTTTTTATGATGTACCTGATGAATCTGCATTTGAAAGGCCCGGTGAAGAGGAGAGTGATGACAGGGTTTGCTGACTGACAAGAGGAAAGGGCGATGATTTTACAGATGTTTGATTCGATGCTGCTGTATTCTCGGTTAAACGACCCAAACCAGATAATACTACAATACAATCACTGTTTACTTGTTTCGGTCAACATATCCAGTTGCCTAATGGTGATTTCTACCCATGATACCAAATAGTTTGATTTAAAATTCGAGACTGCTCTCTTTTCGCACATTTCTTACCAACAGAGATCTCGAGTTTTACTTGGTAACTTTAATAACCGACAAATTTTTGAGAATCCAATCGGTTGAAAAAAACATACCATTTCCAAGCAAACTCAGAACATTGGGTTGCGATGCCGTTTGAAGGAGAGCTGCGAGTGCAGCCAACTGAGTTCCTAGAGCAGGACTGGTATTGCTATTAGGCTGTGCCGTTTGCAACAACTGTAATAAACATGTCCATATAGAAATGATAGAGTCTATTTTAATCAAAAATGACAACATGTAGAATAAGTTAACTCAGAATTCGTAACGGTAAAATTTTCTTCAAAATGATTTCATGTCGAAGTGATGACCCATAGCGATGTCAGTTCTGCATGTGTTTGGCATAACCAAATAAGTTAGTCTGTTTGTCATTTTATGCACTGGTTTCTATGTAAAGATGAAAGTTTTCATGAAATATTATTTATGGATAATGCAGTGAAGTTTCTGCCTGATTTATGGTTTTAAAAATCATAAAAATAAATGATGAGACTGAATAACGCTATAAACTTGCGCAATTAATATAAACTTACGCAATTTATATATTTCAATAAACTATAGCTAGATCAATTTTCATAAAAAGAGAACTCTATAACAAATTTTACCTGCTGTAATGTATTGGCTAAATTAAATGTATTCTGCAAAGAAGGTGCTGTTATCGCTGGCGGTCCACCATTCTTTTTTGCATCCTTTTCTTTCTGGGTATCAGCGAATTTTACGACAATCGGCTTCGAACAGCCCTAAAGACATTGTACTTCAGATACTACAATCATTCATCAACATGAAAAGATTCAGTTGTAACGAATCCATCCATATTGATGAAAAAAAATTTATGCTACCAAAATTTTTTCCTTCACAATACGGAAAGTTTATCTGTTCCTAACTAATAACAATCAACAATTAAGGGACTTCACAAAAACAGCATGCTGTTTAGCTTTTTTATAAAAAAGTATAAAATACAAATAACATATATATGCTAAAACAAAGAATCATAGAATTTATCCCAACGTCAAACGTTAACAGAACAGATTTGACCCATTAGGATTCAGAAAACATTCAATAACATGATGAAAAGTTATAATAATGTATCTCATCCTTCCATAATTATATTGTCAGTGCAACGAATAAAATTTAATACCTCAAAACGTGATTTAAGCAAAAGATAAGACTTATAAGTCATATGTACCACTAAGATGCAAAAGAGCTTATTGAAACCATTGTCAAACAGTAAAAATATAGACCGCTGCTGGCATAAGGTAGTATACAGTAGACTGAGTAAGAAACGATGCTTTATTGGGATCTAGTTTAAAAAAAGTGTGCAGGTGAGTGACAGAGTACCTCCATGGTTTGAGATAGATGCACTTGCTTGATCGCTTGTTGCGCACAGGAACGATGGGCAAACGTCACAAAGGCACAGCCTGGAACAAAAAGTTACGCTCAACAAACAACTTCTCTGACAAGGACAACATAAAAAAGAAACAGAGAAAAATAAAAAGAGTAAGTGAGTCTTATATTTCTACTTTGTAATCATAAATAATCCAAAAAATCACGGCTCCACATTAGATGTGTAGAACATTATACATATAAAATTCGAGGCTATTCAAAAAAATCAAGCAACTTAACCCAAAATCAAAAATATTGAATTCATTATTATCTAACAATTTTTAGAGAGAGTGGAAATAGTCATAGAGGATTGTCAAACGTTTTGAAATTATTATACATGAATTACTTTACGAAGACATAACACATAATTACATTGAAGCATTATGAACAATGTAATCACCTAATTTGATAACGAACACTTACATTCATGCAGCTGGTCTAAATTATAGTTACAAATCTCAACATGACATTTATCTCAGAATCACGAGGACATTCATGTCGCCATAAAAAGCTATTTTATAGCTGTGGCATGAGCATATCATGATGCACGGCCGTATTTTCTGACAAACAACCTATGAATTTTGTAAAAGAGGATGCAATGCTTCGGCATTTTATTCAAAATATTTGTTAATTTGTAATGCCACGATCTCAGTCACTAATATTTGCGATAAAGTTATTATAAACTGTACGCGAAATATATGCTCTTGGTCTTACATTCTTAAGATCAAATTTAATGGTTGATAGAGATATAAAATTAACAATTTCTACATTTGAAAGAAACTGCAGATGCAATTCTTCTATAAATATACAATTAATTCATGTGATTAGAAATCATTATTTCAACAGACGCCACAGATTTTATCAAATATATAATTATAATCCTCTGTAAAATGCTAAAATCATAGCTTTTGTAATCATGATTTCATGTCATTAAGGAAACTTTGGCTGAAGATTTTTATTGGTAATTTCAGCAAACACTATCTTTAAACCTTTAAAACACTTGATCATTCTCGTTTTCTATGAATAAAATCTCTCCCATTATTTCTAGTTTTGATGACATACCGGTACTGTAGTACAAAAAATGTAGATGTACCTCGACTTTTTCCTTCAGAATCCTTCAGAACAGTGCAGTCTTCGATATGTCCAAACTGAACAAACATTTCACGCACATCGTCTTCAGTAAGTTTCTTATTTAACATACCAACAAATAATTTTCTTTCTATAATATAAGATCGTCAGTTTCAGAAAACGGAAATATGCTTAACCTAGAAAATTTTTCGATTCATTGTTGCATAAATATTTATCAATACATAAACGGCAGAGAAAATATATTGAAATACAAAAATACGAAATGACGGAATTTTCTACCCTCACTTACTGCAAATTGCTTATTATGAAATTTAACGATACACTACTGCTTCAGTAACGATTACCCAAAACACCTAACAAGCTGAGTAGAATATGTAATAAAACAGACAAGAACATGGAAAATTAGAAAACAGCAATAAATATAGAATTCAAAAAAAGAAAAAAAAATGAAATACCATTTCTGTTTTCAATATCGGCGGGCTTCATTTGAACAGGATGGTACATTTGGGGTAACACCCGAATGTTGTGAAGTGCTGCTTGCGCTGCTATTGCGTCCGCCCGTTTATAGTAAGTTACAAAGCAGCAACCTGAAATGAAGTGTAATAGCAGATCAGATGATGTGTGATCAGCTAGTGCTTAATTTATGAACATTATAAAAATACACACACAATTTACCTCTACTTGCTTGTGTTACTTTATCACGAAGAACATTAAGTTGACAAACAGAACCGAACTGCTCAAACAACTCCCTACATTCTGCTTCGCCCCACGAACGTGGAATCTAAACAATGAATTGATTAAATGGGATGAATAATTGTTGTCCATTCTGCACATGTACAACACTTCAACTATCTATCATTACAATAAAAACACATAATCATAAATTTCATCTTAGATAATCCTATTTAATATTGAATACCAACTACACACCTGGCCGACAAACATTTTAATAGCATCTGGATCAGGTTCTCTTGCCGATGAGGCTTGGGATTGCTGTATCGGTTGGTTACTCATTACATCTATTCTAAAAAGAAAAAAGAAAAATATAACGAATAATTTTCGGAGCAGCGCTAAAACACGTAAGGACATAAAAGAACAACAGTGCACTTGTCATTATTACTACATATCCAGAAAAAATGAAAAGCTGTTTGGATGACGAAAATAAAGAAGAAAATTAGTTTTATTCTTGGAAATGAAAAATTGAAAAAAAAGTCAGACATCCTCCTAACCCTTAATTAAATCTCATATTTCCCACAAAACAGTAAGAGCACGAGATGTAATCTACTCAAAAAAAAATGAATAACAATCTGTTACTACCAGCTTCTGTTCATTATGAACCTCACAAATTTGCGCTCTATGGAGAAAGCGGTAAGTCAAAAAAGTGATTTTGCTTTTATTCCACATCCTATTGGAATTGATAGCAGGAATATGATATTTGATGATTACAGAAGTAGTAAATTATCAAAAGATAATATGTGTCACCGTGATGCCTAACCCTAAAGATTTATGTTTATTTCTTGCGCTTCCTACGATTTTTGCGCTTCCCGACCAGAAAATTTCACAATACTTTCCAGGTTTCTTCTATGTAAGTATACCCTTAAATCATTTGTAATCTTTTCATTTCCTCTTCTCTCTCTTTTCTAACTCCTAAAAAGCACCCTTCCTCCCTCGATTCCCGATTTATATAGTATATATCCCAGATAGGAAACCATTTATTGATAGGCGCAGGATACAGACCAGTATTCGTATTTCAGACCATTCAATAGACGAATGACCTCTACCCTTTGAATTCTTTCACCATAACTCTGTCGATGAGGAGGATTTTCTCGAAAATGATGTATGTTGCGAGCATTTTTTTTTAACTAAACGAACAGAGAACTTCAAATCTTTCAGATTTAAAGTGATTTCTTCCAATTCAGTAGAATATCCAGTTCTGTGCTGTAAATCAACTGTGATTGGGAGAGAAAAGACGGTCGAGATATTTGCATTCACCGGTTAATATTCCATTCCAGTTATCCTGTAATGTTATCCATGGAAATAATGAGAAGAGAATATAATGATGGATTTTATGAAAAGAGAAGCATCTCTTGTATTAAAATGATAAAGTTCATAAGTGGTTGCAATGATATTTTCATTTCAGTCTAACTGTTAGTTACTCTAACTTGAGTAAAGTAAAGAACACCGCAACAAATGAATTCTCTCAAATCAAGCTAATCTGCATTGTCATCACCGATACTTTAATAAGCCACAGTTTTCATTATGACCCTTATCAATGGGCTGCAATATATCATCATCTGAAATGCTCATAACAGGTCGAGTCATCGTTTACATGCTTCTTTGCCCTCTGCAATTTGGAAATTGAAGGATGAAGCAGTCGCGTGTGTATGAATTTACGTATAGCACGTAATAGAAGCGTAAGATTCTCCTATTATACGTGGGATTTTTCCAATAGATTTTATGATCAGTAAGGATGATAGTTTTATTAGTATATTCACCAGAGGTACCATAAATCTCATTACAATTGCTGTTAATACAAAAAAGAGATTATCGTGGAAGTAAAGAAGTAATAGATTTGAACTGAAATTATGAGAATTGGATATCAGTGAGAATGAAATGAGAGTATGTTACAAATATGTTGAAAGATAATGCTTAAATATAGTAAGAATTATACCATTGAACAACTGAGCAACTGAACGAAATACAATTAACAAATAGGAATTCGAGCATAACATTACCTATTTTTTGCTCTCCTTATTTTCAAATATCCAAATACAAAATGTTTTGGACATAATCGTTAAGGCAGTGAATGTATTGAAAACTTCCACTTTGTTAGTTAGCACTGATAATTCTGTGAACATCCTTATCAGTATCACTTTTTTGTTCTGATACGTTCTATTCAAATGATTGAAATGATTCTCTTCATTTCTAATCTGTGTATTCCTTATCCATTGATTCTCTTCTCTAATTTATATATACTAAATAATATATGTATTCGCTTATTATGATAGAAGATTTAAGCATTTAACGATGAGTCTGTATTGTGCATGATTTTTACAGTATGCCTGTATAAAAATGAAATGAGAACTAAAATTTATACTATCAGTATCAAAGATATTAACTTCTCTCATTCATTTTAATATCATAGTTCAAAGAAAGTGATCAATGAAAGAACAAAGATAATTGGCAAGATTTGTGTGAACTGACAATATATTTTTGCAAGCACTGTCTCTTTGAAAGAAAAAAATGCATTCAAAAAAAAATATGAGAAAAAAAAAAGAGCAGAAAATGAAATGCAGAATGTGTATCTTACGGCAAGTATTGATGAATGATATCAGTGATAAGGAAAACATTTGATGTGTTTTTTTGTTTTGCAGTACAGTGTGCAGAAGCAATTATTAAACCCGCTGTGTTTTTAGACAGGTATGTTGATGAATCGAGAAAAGATGAATATAGTTATTACACCGAACTGAACTGGAATGAATTTTGCTACTGCGTACCTGAAAAAAAAAAATGGAACAAACGAGCAAAAGATTCGTCTTATTTCCAATGTACGAAAACGAACACATTTCTTTGATTGATTTGGTGATGAAAATGAAGAAATGCTGCGGTAGTTTATTATAAATCAGCGGATTAGTTACGTGTTTTATGAGAGCTTCGAAACTATAAAATATACATTGCATTTTTTTTTTTAAAAATGAACTGAAATTGGACAGTTTGAACTTTGTCATTATCAATGCATGTTAACATAGCTAAATGAAGGAAATATCAGTACTATCTATAAGAATTAAAATTTCACAAAAAGTACAAAAATTTCTTCTCCTTTTTTCACATACGATACAATGAAAAAGCGAAGAAACCACATATTAAAAAATTGGACCGATTATAAATCAATAAAGTGCACTATCAATTACAATAAAAAATGATGGAAAAAAAACTGAAATTGAATGATAGTCATTTGATATAAACAGTGCTTGAACAGAAATGATTTAGAAGTATTACTTCAGAAAGTTGATGGACATCATTACGAAAAATATTATTAAGCGTACATACAAAGAGATAATCTGCTCATGTGATTTAGGAGATAATGTTAAATAAGTGACAAGGTATATAAGACTATAAGATATTTCTTTTGATTTTAAACGAAACTTAAACTTTTAAAAAGCACTTAAAAAATAATTCATTAAAATGATTCATTTAGCACACCGGTGGTTGAATATAATCATTTATTGTATACCATATATCATTGATATACACAAATATATATGATCACATATACAAATCAAAATTCAAGAGTTAAAAATGAGCAATCAAAATAAAAATTTTCTAAAATGTAATAACCCGTTGATAAATAACAGTATTACATAAAAATAGGATGCCAATCCCAAACGAATTATTTCATTTATCATCAAATGCCATTCCGCAATTTTCATCTTTCATAACAAAAAAATTACCAAGTCGACTTGTTGCACTTTTGGTGCCACAGTTTTCTAGATTTATTGGAACTTCTACTAACTTTTGTCTAAGAGTTTCTTATCGTTGATAAAAACAATTGAAGCTATGAATTTCTTGCAACCCTAAGGATAAATTCTGTTTGGCACAGAGGTCATTCCATATGTCAGGTATGAACTTTATTTAGCAGTAATATTTAGTGCGTAAAAATATTCAATATTAGCACTGAAGCAATTGTTACAAATACCAACAATTAGTCCTTAAAGAAGATATTAATATGTATGGAAAAAAACTTCATTCAACTCAAGAAAAAGTAAATCTTATTTATTCAAATAAGTAACTAGTTATTTTAAACTAGCCTATAATTTTAGTTTCAATTGTAAAATATTAATTTTATAGTATAAAATAATTTTAGTAAAATTGATTACATCATAAATTCAAGCAAGAGTAAAATTCATCCAAATTAAGAGATTCATTTTTCTTCACCAATATCCGTTACTAACAAATTAGGGATTCAAGTGATTAGCGGAATAGTATTTTATGATTTCATCATTTTTGCTATTATTTCTCTCCTTAGACATTAAATTATTAGAATGGAATAAATTATCTGAGTAGAAACAATAGGACTTTAAATGAGGGAAAATTATCGAAAGCGATTGAAAGTTTTAGTAATTGTAATAGTAACAGAATATATTTCTATCTGAAAGTAATTCAAATATTAATGAAAAGAATGAGTAAAATGATATTTCAAAAGGTAAGTTTGAGATAATATTTTAAAGTTTACAATAATCGAATATTTTTTTCAGCGAATTTGCTTTTCAACAATAATTAATTTTCACTTGTCTTTTTGCTTTAACATTTCTGTATTGTGTAGTTGCAATTGAATCAATAGAAAGGCTCGATTTAGATGAATGATTAATTCATTGGCAACAATTTTATTATTTTTTTTTTTCTTGAAATTGCATTAAAACACAAAAAATTTTGCAATTCTTTGCTCTTTGAAAATAAAAAAAAAATAGATAAAATTTTAAGAGATGGAATGAAATAAAGAGCAGAATGTTTGCTTGTTAGGTAGAAACCATGGAAAAATTGTGTTACAGTCAATTTATATGTAAAGGCGATGATGATTGACGAATTTCCTTCCATCATTCCACTAAAATTACACTTCTCTCCTCTTGCCAATTCATGCTTTATCACTCAAACATTACAGCTTAGCGCAATTGTCTGACCAAAATGACCTTCAATCGCTCCTCTCCTGTTCGACATAAATATTGTTGAAAATCCCTTATAATACTAATAATAATTATATCTACTATACGAAGAAATTATGATGTATTTTTAGAGAGGTATATCTTCCATCTTGAAATGAATTAGAGGAGACTGTTTAAGGTAAAATTTTTATTCCTAACTTTAACTTTCTAATATTTAATCGAAAATAATTATCATTCAATTCTAAGCTTTTTTCCCTAAGAAAAAAAAGTGGAAATATTAATAATAAAAACTACACAACGTACAATTATATTAAATTAAAAGATAAACAATACATAACTTTTAACCAAAAATATTACTGTAAAAGAGGATACAGTATAGCGCTGATAAACAAGTACAGCGCATTTGTCTCAGTAAACAACAAGAAATATATTGCGCTTTTTAATCAATAATTCTACATTTGAATTTTGAACAAGAAAATCGATGAATTAATTAAAGAAGTTTGATGTAGTATATAGAGCTATTAACAGATATGTTTTGATGGATGATTGGATTCTAAAATGTTATTAGATAAATACAGAAAAATCTTGATATGTATAAAGTGTATAATAGGAGAATTGATTATTAATGAATACAAATGCATGTTGAATTTATATACAACAATAATATTTTCAAACAATGCTTCATTCAATAATTAACTTATTATGCATAAGTGATCGTACAGAAAATGAAATATGAAAATCCGATTTTTAGGAAAAGATAAGTTTAAAATGGAAAGAAGAATAAATAAAAAAGGTTAGAATTGTCCATTGCTATGCTTCCTAGCTCGACTTATTGATGGTTCAATTAGATATCTGCGAATACTTTCCGTAGGTCTTATCGCCTCTTTGCAATCCCGTTGGGAACATTTCAAACCTGCAACCAATTTCTGCCAAAAAGTTCTCTCAAAATGTACCAGAATTGGTGATTTACCATCTTTTCCTTCTTCATCCTGTAACTTCCATAATTTCGTTTCATCTGGTGATAACTTCAGCAGTTCGGAATCTTTTTTCGAATTATCAATGTGATCAATATCACAATCATTTGTTATTTCACTTTCTTGTTCATTGATATCGTTTTTTGCAAACTCTGATCTAGGAATCATTTGAGGGCTTATTTTGGGATTTTTTTGAAAATTTTCAAGATCTTGTTCATCTTGGACAACTGCATAATCACCAATTTTTATACTATCGCTGGAATGTTTATCATTTGGATGTTCTTCTCTTTCCTTTATGCGATTTACTTCTGTTTCACTCTCACTCTGATCAATTTGTGAAAAAGTCCTATTCAATGTCTCTTCAGTAAAATGTGTGGCAGACTGTGCATCCACTTCATCGAAAAATTCATCGTTTGCGCTTCTGAATGTAGAATTACCCGACAATGAAAAATAGTGAGTCGTACTAGCTACTTCGGAAGACAAAATAGGCGCTACGAACATAGCTAAAGTATTGAAACTTTCCACTATATCGATAATTCGTAAATCTAGCACAAACTTCTCATGATCAAATTCATTTTGAATTTTCATAAAAGTATCATTCACAATATTGGATGTAGAGATTGTGGATCCTAATGAAACTGTAACAGTCGAATTTGGACTTAAAAAATGACATGATGAACAGTTGCGTCTAATTATGCTCTTCTCTGCAGACGTTTCATTATTACTGTTCACTTCATTACGTGAAAAATTATTGTTGATTTCATCATGTTTGGAAATGGATGTACTGTCAGATTCTTTACGCTTTTCAACCATTCTATGCATATTAAGCTTATCGTTATCATTATTGTACATCATATCACCTTCTTTCATGGCAGGAATTTTTTCCTCGATTTCATGCATTGTATTTGGAGCGCGAATTACGGAGCCTATAACTTTATACGGCGGTAGAGTAATTGAATCCCACTCTTCTACATTGACATTTTTAGTATAAATGGATGTCAAAGTGGGATAGAACAGTTTGTTCTTAGAATTATCGAACATTGGAATCACAGATTGGTCACGTATTAATAGATTACATGGAATAATGGCAAATGGCACAAAGAAAAAAAGGCGTAATATCATTACGTAAAGGTTTAAAAAATTGAAAGATGAATGAAATTAAGAAGAAAGAAACTGAAATTTGAAATGGATGAATCAAAAAAAAGAAGTAAATACAGTTTTTATCCGAAAAATGCTTACTGTTGGACAGTTTTCATAAATCAATTTAGAAAATGAATACACTTTTCCAAATCTTGCTCATTAACAGCTGCTAATAAATCCAATGCAGAGGGTAAACAGCTTCGAACGACAGCTGCGCGTAAAGGCGTCCAAATTGTAGACGATGAAATGGAGCTATAAGATTGCTGAAGTTGAAGAGCCGTAATGAAATGTTCGATTGCTTCTCTGAAATTCAAGGTGAAGTAAAATTTTTCAAATTATTTTAGATTTTGATCTCACTTGATATAAGTGGATAACAAATAAGCAAATATATTAGGAAAAACAAACATGTCAAACAATAAATTAAAATTAGTATGGAAAAACAGAAAGAAGGAGTGCTAGGACATTGAAAAAGCTCTTAAAAATCTAATCACTTTTCGATGAATTTATTTGCTGTATCTGATTAAGAGAAAAAAGATTAGTCATGTTGCAAGCATAGCTTCACATTTTGTTTTCTTTAAGAAACATAAATAATTGAGATTTAAAATTTAACTAAAATCAATTGCTAAAAAGAATAGTAAAAATAAGTAAACCACACATACTTGTAGTTCTGCAGTTGAATGCAAGCGATGCCTAGATTGCAGCGAGCACGTGTATAGTTCGGACAGATCTCAAGAGCTTTGTGGTAAGCAACAACTGCTTCCGCAGCGCGTTTACCATTAGCTAGTGTTGCCCCCAAACGATTCCAAAGCACATAGTCCTACAAACATTTCGAATAAATTTATCTGTATTTTCAAGCAGTCATCTAGAAATTATATGTAAAAGAAATGTTATTGCATACTAACGCGTTTTCCTCAAAATATGTTTCATCGACTATTATTCTCCGCTAAATCTCAAATGAACTGCAATAATCTAAGCAACAGACAGATTACATAAAAGGGATAATATGAGCTAAATCTTTAAGTCAGCTCGAAAATAATACAGTTGATCGTCATTTATGGAAATGCGTTACACTTATAACTAGATGGTCTAATCCTTCGAATTTCAAATAATTTTTCATAAAGTGAAATAGTATGGTCAAATTTAAAAATTTTTTAAATCTAAAAAATATTTCACATAATGTGTAGCAATTTCAGGAACCTTGGAATTATGCACAAGCGCCAATTCCACTTCTTGTGCAGCTCGATTATAATCACCCTTAATGTTGTACAACAAACTTAATGCATTGTGAAACATTGCTTCATCACTCGTTTCAATGTTTGGAAGCACTTTCTGGATCAGCTCTTCCACCTGAGTATTAGCGTCTTTGAAAATTATGAATTCATTATTGATCTTTCTTATTTCGATTTCTATTACTTCATTGATCCTTCAAGATTCTTTATTTCCCGATAGAAAATTCAACAATTTTGATAACTTTTATAACTAGTTTAGTTATTCTTAGCTATCCCTATTTCATCAAAAACTAATCAAACTCAAACATAATGGCATTTTTATCGAATAGACAAATATAATAGTATTATTAGAACAATAATCCTTATAAAATCGTTTTTATCCTAAAGCCGAAACCCACCGCCCTAACTTTTCTAGGTAAATTGTACTATTTACTTTTTTCCAATTTTACCAACATCTTTCACTATACCAATTCATCAAGAAGTAAGAAGAGGTAGACAGAAAATCACGACTTTAAGGATACCTGCTCTATTCGAATAGTAATGTCTTCAATTAAACTGCTAGGAGCAATTTTAAATTCCAATGGAATCGAATCACCATCCAAATACGATATAATCCATTGTTTTAAAACTTCCAGTGCTTCTAATTCCATATATTCGTTAATGTAAACTGTGGCAAGAGCAAGTTGTATCTACAAAATGAGATGAAAAGTGATTTTAAGCAAAGGTTTTGTAATAAGCATTCTCATGCTTTGCCATTAAAAACATCCTCTCTAAAGATTACTATTTAAGTTAATTTGTAAAATCTTTCAAGCAACCTGGAATTAAATATTGTCTGATAAAAATAATGAAGTATGCCGTATTTTATATTTCATAAGCTAATAGATGTGGGCAATTTTTTACTAGTTCCTAGATGTGGAAAATTCTTGAAAGATACTAACAATTACCTCTTTTTGCTTTGACTGTAAATTCAAAGCTTGCTTATATGCAGCAATTGCTTGTCTATCATTCTCGTTTTCAGTTAAGCATTTTCCAAGTAAGTACCAGCCCTGTTAATGGAAAATATTTTTTCGAAATATTAAAAGTAACTAGAAATGATTACGAGATAGATTTAAAATCCAGAGAAACAAATAGAACTTCTATATCTCTAATGAGCATAAGTTTCCTGGAAAGATAACGAAGAAGAGTCACAGATTCCAAACCACTACTAAGTATTCCATCCTATTTACAAGACTATCTCCGGTAATAAAAAAATAAATAAACCTCAAAATTTTCTCGATTGTGCTGTACTGCAGCTTCAAAATATAAAATGGCATCAACTATCATGCCTGAATTCAATGCTTGTTGTCCTTTTTCATATGTATTTGTCTCTTTGAGATAAGGATTATTTCTTTCGAAAACATACATCTCATTAACAGATGTTCTGAAATTAAATATTTATTTTTTTGACTATTTCTCAAAAACTTCGATTTTGACGATTTGAACAAATAAAAACGATCAACGGTATTAACTATTTTGCTTTGGTTCGTCTTGTACAAAACAACATGACAGAAATTTCAAGTATTATACAAATTTTTTTTTGTCCCGGAACGTCAAATATAAATGCTCTACTCGAAGTAAGGAATGTCAAAGTGAAAGTATAAACAAATGAGGCAGTACCTTCCTGCAAATGATTTGTCGTTTTCTACTGCAGAAGTAGAGACGGCATCCTGAAAACATAGCATCCTTTAACAACTTATTTGGACAAGTTTTAATTTGAAAAAACTTATGCATTTTACTTTATTGCTAATAAACTTTACAAAACTTTACAGCAGTTTCCGATGTGAATTCTTTGTCTATCTGCGACTTTTGATCAAATTCGTCGAGGAATTCAGTAGCCCACATTTCGGATTTATCCCTACAATAATTTGAAGAATTTTTAAAAATATTCCCAGAATTAATTTTTTGATCGCAAAAATGCTGACAGTTGTAGCAGGTCAAAGAGGCATCTGAGTTCCGCATCCATCCTACTGATACAAAGAATGTGAGAATCAAATTAGTAACATACTTAGCTCTTTCTTTATTTTCAGTTGCCTGCTCATGAAAGCTTAAACTGGAAAACTCCTCAGCCCACTGTTCTGGCAAATAATTGGCTTGTTGTTCTGCTTCGTCAGCCCATTGTTCAACTAAATTTTTGAATTTCTTTTGTCCTTCAATGTATTCCTCAGCCCATATTTCGGCCAGATTTTGTGTTGGGTCCATCTGATCGGCCAATTCGTATAGATTGGTTGTTTTGGGAGCTGTGGTAGACTTTGTAAGGCCTTCCAAGTACTCATCGTGCAGCTAAAGTCAAAGAGAATTTCAGCTAATTAGATGTACTACAAGAATTTCTCATCCTGAAGAATAATAAAACGACCTACTAACTGTGAAATTTATGAATATCTAATGGTTGAATTAGTATAACTAATTTTCAGAATTGATCTTCAAATCTGATAGAATTCATTGCTGATGAAATAATGATTAAAAAATACCTCTTGTGCAATCTAATTTAGAATATTAAATGGATAAATTTCATCAGCAATACTTACATCCCGCGACCTTGAACTCTTGGTTAAAAATTGATTCCAGGTGTTCTCGAAATCGTCATCTAAACTTCCCTCAATAACTCTTCTCGATAAATCTACCAAAGGATTGTGCTGTGTGCAATCCGTTTTCACCAATGCTTTTCCAGCAGAAGCCAATGCCATTGCAATGATTGCAAAGACCTGAAAACAATCATTGAATGCCAACAGAAATAAAACTTCATTTCCACTTTCATTTCTGAAATGTTCATTATTATCATTTTTATTATTATGCAATTCTCAACAATCTTTACCGTCTTTTCATTAGCATGCACAATTCTACTCACAATTATATGTATTACTAACTGAATACTGTTTCATTTTCTAATTCCGTTTTTCTGGAAAAATGCTTACTTATAATCATTCATGTATTTTTCCACGTATTCTTTACCTCATGCTTTTTTTTTTCTATCACTAAATTTTGATAATCATGAATGATATTATAATAATGATAAAATTAAGGATATAATCTAGAAAACCCGCTTATATCAGGGTCAATAACACCAGAAATATAGTAATGATAAACGGATGGAAGAGAAATGTATTTTCCATGAACACATTTTATGGGAGTGTTAAAGAAACGATGACAGTATGCATTTTGGTGGGACGGAAGAGATGAAGAGAATAGCGAGAAATACTGAATGATATGTGATGCTAGCATTATTGAAAGCTACAAAAGAATACAATCGAAAAGTTTTCTCATTAATTTAAAGTTTATTACATTTTCAACAATTTTCTCACATTTTTATCCGTCATTTTAAACGGTAAGTAAATAGGAACAGAGAAGTAAACAAAGATTGAAATAGCATACAATGGTTTATTCCTCTTGATTTTTGGCTACTCGACTTTCAATCATTCGGAAATCATATGGTATTTTCATTCGGTAGTTGTGATGTTAATTTTGTTTATTTATTTTCTCGTAATTAATTTTAGTTATTTAGAGACAATCTTTTAGTAATAATCATTTCAGATGGCTCATTCTGCTCAGAAGGGGAAAATTATTGCGGTAATTGGTGATGAAGATACCGTGGTTGGATTTTTGCTTGGTGGCATAGGTGAACTCAATAAAGTATCTTTCATATTCATTTATGAGAAATTGTTTCATATTAATGTTTGGTTTATTGATAAAGGGAAAGATTAGTTTATTTCAATTTTTCTTAGTTGAAATACATTCTTTATTTCAGGCTCGTCGACCAAATTATTTAATTGTAGACAAAAATACGACGGTTAATGAGATAGAGGAGACATTTAAAAATTTCTGTTCACGTGATGATATTGCAATAATTTTGATCAATCAATATATCGCTGAACAAATACGTTTTGCTATTGACGAACATACCGCTAGTATACCGGCCATATTGGAGATTCCATCAAAGGAGGCTCCGTACGATCCAACTAAGGTTATTTAATATTCCAGCTGTTTGTATCATTCGGTACAATTAATTTTTAATTGAAAATGCATGATTCAGTTCTCGTTTGTACTTTTAAATTGATATCTTTAGATCTTTTAATTTTGATTTCTATGGATAACCGTCAGTAACTGGTTTGAAAAATTACATTTTAACCGGTTGTTTTAACATCCACCGAAACATTGAATGTATTCATTTTCATCTTTTGGAAACCAAAAATGTTTTTTATAAAAATTTGTTTGGTTGTAGGTCCTTCTTATATATTGATTTTTTAATGTCGTTTTTCGCTATAGTCAAACGTTGTTTTAACTGCTTTGAGTAGATTTTAGTATTTCTTTGAATTTTTCAGAATGTCATGCATTCCTTTTTTCAGGATAGCATAATGGCCCGAGCCAGAGGATTGTTCAATCCTGATGATTTTCATTGATTCTTAGTAATTTAATGCTTTTTCGTACGTATCATTCCATATCGATGAATTGATTCTACAGCACTTTTGTTCTTTTCAAAAAATTACCTAAAAAATGGCATTTCAGAAAATGATGTTGCCAGATCAGATCTCTTCATTCATAGTTAACGTTTGCATGGAAGATTTTTTGTTGCTTGCAAATTAGAATATACATGTTCTGTATTCATAGTTGTAATCGTTTAGAATATAAAACTGTATATAAAGATAAAATAATTGTTGTCTCTTATATGGTCAACGAAACAAAATTAAATTCATTGCAGTGAACAATTCATGCTTTGGTTATTATATTTTCAATTTTTTTCCATCAAGTACGTCATCACCTTTTTGATCCTTATGGTTTTCAGAAATGCTAAAAATGAAGTATTATTTCTTAAATATGGTTGATTAAACTAATTGAAAAACTGGTAGCATAGATTATACGTGATTTTTATAAAATTGTTTCATGATCTCGTATTAATTTGTCGTATTGCTTATTATCCGTTTCGTAGCTAACTATAATATAGGATTTGTGGGAAAATTAGAAATAAAATTATTAATGATTAATTAGTCGAGTGATGATAATGACTGATAGCAAACTGGTAGTATGGATTTTATTTACTTTCAGATGGAAAATTTGAAATAATCAGGATCGATTATTCTCGGAAGATGTGATAATTTTTATTCGATAAAAAGTTGGAAAGAAGTGAACAGGAGGATTTATTGCTTTTAAAAATTTATTTTATTTCTCTCTTTTATCTGAAATTTGATATATTGATGTAGAAATGTGGAAAAAGAGTGTCTCAATATTATGATTTCCAATATAAGCAGAAAAGAGGTGGTTCCTCGATCTCTGCTCGTTAATCATTACGTTTCGCCTTCCTGAATTTTCCCCTACTAAAAGCGTTGTTTCTCATATTTTCAACGTAATACAATCTCAGTCATGCAATGGGTCCTAATATAAATTCTTAATTCTTGATTCTGGATGGATTAGTATGAATGGGCTTTCTTCTGTTGTTTATCCTCTAAGCTTTTATTACTTATTATTCATACTTATTTCATTTTCTCCCGTATATACATTATTCTTATGTCGTATGTTTGACGCGAACATATGATAAGAGCTATTTTAATTAAAACTTTCCGGAAAGCGATAAACAGTTTCAGAATGAGAGGATTATCATTTATTCGACAATTATTTTCGCATCGGCAGTTACATAGCTCACTTCTAAGGTCACAAATGATACCAATGGTGGTTGATCAGGACGGCCGTATTGAAAGAGTTTATGACATTTATTCACGATTACTTAAAGATCGCATTGTTTGCGTGATGACACCGGTTCGTTTGTTAGCTATTATTAATTCATTCTTCATTTATATATATATATATATATATATATATTCTTATGCTATCATGGTGTCAGATCAAATGCTGGAAAATGGTAGTTTCAATTCATTTTTATCATTTCATTATAAATTACTGGATTAGTTGCGTAAATTTCGTGATATGTTGAGTGACATGCTGTTAGATGAGAAGAGAGCAATTTGTTTTGGTATTAAATAGATAGAATATTTTTTTAGATAAATGATCAAGTAGCTGCTTCCATCATTGCCCAGCTTCTCTTTCTACAAGGCGAAAGTGCAAAGAGCACTATCAATATGTACATAATGTGTCCTGGTAAATGAATGCTTTTACATTTTTAACTTTGTTTTTCTTACTTTTCAAATAAAATTTCAGTTTAAAGATTTGAATCAAATTTCAGGTGGCAGTGTGACTGCTGGTTTAGGTATTTATGACACAATGCAGTACATTAGTGCACCAGTAGCAACTTGGTGTATTGGCCAGGTTACAGCATTTAAGAAACTGTATTTTTCATTCTTTTTTATAGATCATGATTATCTTTCTCAACTTCCATTTTCCACTTGCAGAACTTTGTTTATTTTGGTTAAGAAGCTGATTATTTGATGGTAAATTTTTGAAATTTTAGGCTGCAAGTATGGGTAGTCTTCTACTCTCTGCTGGTGCGAAAGGGATGCGTACATCATTGCCCAATGCTCGTATAATGGTTCATCAACCTAGCGGTGGCGCTGAGGTACACATTTACTAATTACTTTATATTCTTCGCACCATAACTATTTTTGTCTATCATTCAGTTGATGCTTCAATGGTTTCTGAAATTTAAATGTTTAGTATCTCATATTGATCATGGACTTCTCATTGCTTTTTTTCAAGGGTCAAGCATCCGATATTTTGATTCGAGCTGAAGAGATTGGTAGACTCAAAACACGATTGAACAAAATTTATGCTATCCACACGGGTAAAGCTTATTATGTGCTACATTCTAATGTGAAAATTGCCTTCTTTTCAAAATAACGATATTTCTTAATTTCAAAATTTGTTTTCATAATCAATGGTTTTATTTAGTTACTCTTTAATAAATTTTATAGGAAGGGAGTAATTTATTAATGCTACTCTTAATTTTTGATTTACTTATGTTCACGTATTGTGCTCAAAAAGTATTACTGCTGACATCTATCGCTAGCTTTTCTAGCAAATTGAAACATCTTTTGTTTTTCCATCTTTTTTTAGGAATAGTGAAAGCTGATTTTTGTTATGGAATGAGTATCGGGAAATTTTCCCCACTTTCTATTGTCGTATTTACAGGACAGGATATCAAAATAATTGAAGAAGCATTAGATCGTGATAGATATATGAGTCCAGAAGAAGCCAAGCAGTTTGGTATAATTGATCAAGTAGAGACTTCTGCATTTGATTTGTGATCTTACTCGCATTACTTCTTTGTTTTTTATTAAATTGTGCTTTTTTGAGCACTAATTGTTGCTGCTGTTGTTATTCATTTTTTGAGAAACGCTAGTTCTGGGAATGCGGCGGGATGTATTTTCCCACTGATGATGAATGATCCTCTGTAAATATTTGTTTTTGGTTATGAATCATTGAAATAAAACTCATCAAACAGAGTAATATATGCATCTATGTATTATGACCGAAGTGACTTAATCCTCTGTAAAATGCACAATGTAACATGTCATAAGATAAGCTCATAAAAAAATGAAGAGTTTTTACTTAGCTCAAGTCTCAGACAGAAAATGAAAATTTTTTGTTAGTCATAGTTTAAAACTTTTTTTCTTTTGTTTAATCCTGCTTATATTATTCTGTGGCACTAACTTACTCATGCATTTTACATTAGTATTTGAAAGAACAGTTATAAAATATCGAAATTAACGCTACATCATTGGTGATTTTTGTTGATCACTCTTGATAACAGCTGTAGAAATAAATTATTTAAAAAAAAAAGATAATCTCATTGATAGAAATACTTTAAATATTTACTGATTCCGTAAAAATTTCAAAATAATAGTAATTTGGAAAGCAAAAGAAACAGCGTAGGAAAATTGCAAATTCTGGTAAGCATTATAAAGGAGGACAATTATTATCTGTTATTAGCAATACACAAAGATGATATTTGATGAGAACTGATAAGATAAGAGGAAGTTAAAGGCTCCTTTTTTGGTTTGTATAGGAAACATAAAGAGTGGAGGGGGGAAGGATGGAGGAGATTGAAGTGCTACAAAGCAAGCAGTCTGTTATATATATTTGCAAGTGATAACACAGTTTGCGTGCGTGTCTCTCGTCTGCATGACACTTTCTGGACCGTACTTCACTTCACTTCAATGCTTCAATGCTTAGCATCGAATTGTGCATAAAATCCAATCATTTCTTACGTGATATTATGCACATTTTCATGCAAAGTATTTAAGTTTCTCAAACATCTCAAATGTTCCTCTACCTTTTCCTTCCATTCTATCAAATGATATCTTCCAATTTTTGCTGATATTTCCTTCTTTCTCTTTAATTTTATTATTTTGGTAAGTTTCTTAATTTTAATTTATAAATTTCATCATACGTATATATACACCAATTAAAATTTTAATCATTTACAACTGAATTATAATTATTGCTTATTGGATTAGATTAAAACAAACGATTACTTAATGAAGCAGTAATTTAGTTATGAATTTTTGTGTTCCTTAAACATACAACATTATATATAAATATGATATCTTTCTTTATTTTTGATTTGATAAGATTTTACGATATAACTTGATCAATACAAAGTTTTGTTTATACTTTTTATGTATAAATTGTGTAAGTTTAGAGACTCAATGCTAACAACAACAACAACAACAACACGAGTAATAATCGATTCTGTTAAAGAAGAATAATAAATTGAATGCATTTAAGCTCAGATTTAATGGAAATTAAAAATTTTTACAATGATATTTTACTTTTAACATCATAAAGTAGACATTTATTTCATTTCTATGCTATATGTGTTATTCATCAAATAATAGAGTACTTTGAAATATTTTTTGAAAGCTGAGCGAGACAGGAAAAAAATTGATTATAATTTCATATTTGTATGATAATGGAATGATTCATTCACCTGACGTGAAAATCTGACAGGAAGCATTTAATCTCTTCTAGGATAAAAATAATCAGGAATGGATGGACAATTGTCCTGAAATTGCTCTAAATTCACTTCAGAATCTTGAGCAAACAACACATGATATCAAAGAACGTGATTAGAAAAGAAGACAATAATTTTAGTTGATATACTTTGATTAGATAACCTAAGCTTTAGTATCATATTCAGGATGAATTTCAGTTAAAAGGATAAGCCCACATATAGCGCAACTCAAGGATTCTTTTCAAATATTTTCGGCCAAGTTTTTTTTCAAATATTTTCCGGCATTAATTAAATTATAGTATTTCGTTACGTAGAAATCATTTCATTCACCTCATTTTAGATAACTGCCGTATTAGCTATATTTTCAGACATTAATCATCTGGAGCGTTAATGTCTGAATATTGCCTTTTTTTACATTTATGAATCCTCAAATTTCTCCAGTTACCTTTTTATCTAGTAAACACGTTCACTAGAAGTAAATTTTATTAACTTTGATAATTTGATAATTTTGAGTAAGGAATATTATCCTATATTTGATCAGCTTTACTTGAAGTCTCTCTTTTTCTATATTATTTGCACTTTCCGTTCTTGGGAGTAAGAAAAGGAAGTTTTAAGAAACCTATGATATTTCGGAACAGAAACTTATTATGCTTATAATCTTCAAGATAATGCCCATTCATTGTCAAAATACTTATATTAAATGCAATTGTTACATGTACTTGCTTTAACATCCATCATTGCTAGACAATCTGACACCAGCGCCAAATGTTAATTTAAATTCATATAATTATTTGGATTAAATGTATTTACCACTGTTTAATTTATAAAATTTTAAAGAAAAGGCTTATACATATACGGAAAAAACAACAATATTTGGACCAACATTGCGAACAAATATTGAAAAACATAATATACAATTATTTGAAAAATGTCACAATATGAAGACGGTTAATCCAAGAAATCCATGCAAAATTAAATGTATTAATGAAATGTAACACATATGATTTTAATGTTGAAACATCAAAAATGAAATTAAAAACCCGGGAAGAGATGAAAGGAACTTTAGACCGAAGCTTCACATAATGTAAAGAAGTGAAGTAAATAAAATTATAAAATATAAATTTGAAATAAGAAATATTCTTTAAAAAGAAACCTTTAAAACAATATGACATCATGTTATTCAAAGGTTACCAAAATTAAAGTTAAAATCACCTAAATAAAAAATTTTTTTATAATTCTCATTTATTAATTAGCATCACTTTTCTTAAGGATGAGTTTTTTGTGGAAGATGTCACGAATGTATAAAATAGACCTAGCTGAAAGTCTTGAAGCACACGGCACAGGAGTGAATTATGCTGGTGAGATAAAGTAGTTTAAAATTTATCCTATTTTATAAACGAATAAATAGAGTTAAGAAGTTTTAATCTCTATCATTCAATCCTGTTTCCTTGAAAAAAGAATTAGGTCACAGAATTTTATATTTTCAGCACTGACAAATAAGTCGATATTAGTTATGATCTGGAAAAAATCAGTTGGATAATTATACTCAACACGCAGTTGGATCTCGGAAGTATTAATCCACCAGCTGCTTGAACAATCACTCTGTTCATGACGCTGACTATTCACAAGTGATTAAGCTAAAATTATCGAATAAATAAACAAAACTTAAATATTACTTCATTATGTATTATTAAGTAGTCAATTCAGTAGTCATTTGGAATGGAAATGTACTTTTACAGCGCTTACGGATAAAATACTTACGCCAATGTCTGTTTCGATCAGCCGAGTGAACAAATGATTTTCATCCCTCACCGGAATCAGTAGAATCACCCAGTGAAAGAATTTTACAGACATGAATTGGAAGTTTGTCTTGACTAGCGGCAAGTTGATGAAATATAGCTTCCGCCGAAGTTAATGTATCATTTAAATTAATATGCATCGATAGATCGTTTATATGCTGAAATAAGAGAATGAAGCTAAATATTTCTAGATTACATATCTGATATTTCCCAAAATTTTGCTAAACTTATCAGATAAAGAGCAGCAAATTTTCTTAATAACAGTTTACAGTACAGAATGATGTATGATAAATTTTTCTGACTCAAGAGATTGTAATTCTTATAATTTGATATGACCTAAATAGGATTCAACATTAAAATACGAATTCTTCAGATATCAAAATGATGAGAGGAAATGAAACTGACCTTAAGGATTTCTGTCAAACCAAACTTATTTTCAATGATAAAATTCATTTGTTGGTCAAGGATCGCTACACAGATTAAGAGATGAAAATTCGAGCACGGTAAATCAGTCCATAAAACCTAAATAAATATAATATAGTATTCAATAAATACAACTGTGAAGTTTACACTACAAAGCAAAATGATTTAAAAGCAGTAACCTCCCACAACCGCATAATATCATCGAAACAAAATTCTCGTTTGAAGACAACTAATACCCATCGGAAACAGAAGTACATGTCATCAGAATTATGGCTTTCTGCAAAAAATTGCGTGAGAAATTGTCTCGGAAACTAATTGAAGAAAAACAATCTGAATTTTAGCAACCACAATTAGTTCAAAATGTAATGATGCTCGAATTAAAAACAAGTATAAAACCTAAATAATTGGCCAATTTTGGATTAACAACCATAAGGAGGTCACGCAAATCCATCAGCTGCTTTTTGATGGCGGACTGATCCAATTCGAAGTTTCTGTGCTGTTTGTAAAAAAAAAATCAAATATTGCCAAACAGCTATAATAAAAGTCCAGAAAAACATTAAAAAGTATTAAAATAAATATTTTATCAAGAAGTTATAATGTCAAAAAGCTTTTAAATTTGGAAATTTAGCAGAAAAGTATTCGATATTGAATAACCCAAGAATCTACTTATGCAATAAAATATTTAACTCTTTCGGATGAAATATAGCTGCAATTACTTACTAAAAAACTGCTATCAAAACTCACCACTCTTTTTAACAATCCAACAAAAGCCCAAAACGCATGAACTTCATTCTGCAGCACCACAAGCAAGGGAGAAAGAAAATCACTCATTCCCTGCACATAGCCTAAAACACACGTAAACTTACTTCATGTCCAAAAAATAACAATGCAAATCACTAAGATTACATACAGTTCCCGAACTATAGGAAAATTATTTTTTTGAAGAAATTAAAGTAAAAGAAAAAATATAAACAAAGAAGTATATGCTAGGAAGGACCAACCGAGGTCAAAGTTATACATACAATACGTCATCAAAATGTCATTGAGGAGTATGAGATTACTATTGTCACAACCACCAAAGAAAGCATGTGTACGATCTGTTCGCGATACATCCTTATCTAAAAATGATAAAAATATTCAATCTGAAAATCACAAGATTAAGCTGAAGATGCAAACTGTAAATCGCTTCATAAGATACCAATTAAAGCCTTTCGAGCAGCATATTCACTAAATCTATTTTCTTGATCTTTGCTTATCGTTTTCCACTGTAGCTTCATGCGGTAATAATCTTCGGAATGTATTTTGTGCATCTAAAAAATAGGGTTTTGAAATTGAAGAATCAAAAATCCTTTTTACGAATCCAAAGAAAAAGACAAAAACGTAAAAGAAAGAAACTAGTCACTAATGAATAATATCAATAATTACAGCTTCATTTTCAGCAAGGGATTTCTTCCAGTCATACACGCCGAGGAGATACTTCCACGCTTCTTTCCTTAATGGCGGATCCAAGCCACCGCGAAAGATCAGTACTTTTAATGAATGGACATCTTTGATTGAACCATCAGACATTCTAAATATTTTCAATTTCAAAAGGAAAAAAAAAGAATAATAACCTTCAAAAAGAATTTTGAAAGAACGAACTGATGAATTTGATAATTTATGAAAGGTAAAAGTTTTGCTTACTTATACTTCTGCCAGAGTGTTTCAGTTAAGGGCTGTTCTCTCGAAAATTCTGGACGTTGTGGCAATTCTAAATGCGTTATAAGTTCAAATCCTGCGTCATCATGCGACCTGGAAAATTAATTCAAAATGCAATCTGCAAGAATAAGTGGAAAAACTGAACATATTAGGTTGAAACACGTACTTTAGAACACCTGCCGCTTCATCTTCTTTTTCTCTCAACTCCCTCATTGCTCTGATCTTTTCTTCTGCGCTCACTGCATCTGATTCCAGTATAGAAGGTATAACCTTCAAAATAATGCATGAAAATGAATGAACGAAACTATAAATTTATTGAAAAAACATCAAATTTGAAAATATCAAATTTATTGAAAAAACAGCAAATTTTTTTGACGGAGAATGTATTATTTTAACGTAATAAGAAATAAGAGAGATAAGTTTGTAAATGTACCTGTTCCTGGACAAATGTTGCCACTTTTCCAAGTCCCGTCATCGCTGTTGCGTACGGTTGTGCCATCATACGCTATAATGTGATTTAGATGTAGAAATATCTAAATTGGAATTTAATTCTCCATAAGAATAAACATGACAAAATTACAAAGACGTATATACCGAGAAGAAATCACTGTTCAAATCCAAAATTGAAACGGATTGTTCCAAAGCTTCAAGGCGTTCATCCGTGAAAAGCACCAAATTTGCTTCGCGAGCTGAACGTTTTAATGTAGCATATCTGGAAATGAAAAAAAAATAATTGGTATGAAAGCTGTAAATGGCTAAGAAAGTATTTCTTACCTCTGCAAATTGTCAGTAAAAGAGGATATTCCACCTTGCCGAAAATACAACGGTGTATAACCCGAACCGTCCTTGCCGATAAAGCGTATCCAAGGATATCCTTCAAAAAAAAAAGGGTTGTGAGAAAGAAGGCAAACTTATTTAAGTAATTCATAAGAAATTTTAATTTTCTATCGACTACATTGCTGTCAAGACAAAAAAGTTATTTGAAAAAATCCTTTGTAAAACATTTCTTAATTTGTTGGAACTCGAAATAAACTAGGACTTTAACAAGTGATAGTTACCAGTTTTCTAATGCCACAAAAATGATAGATAAAATATTTTCGGTTTTAAAAAGATCTATATAAAGCAGAATTAAAGAATTAACGATCATTTTAAGGAAATACCTTTTTTGGGCTCGACACATTGGAATGATCGTAAATCTTTAATATCAATTGAAAATTTTAGTTTATTTATATAATCTCGACGTAATTCTCCACTTTCTGATGATGTTGAAAGATTTTCACTGTCATCTTCGGCTGCAAGCACCCAACCATCTTCTTCCATAGGAATCCATTCAATCATTATACCATAGGGCTAAAAATAATAAGGAATTTTTGGATGTTATTTTTACTTATACTAATAAAAAATTATACTAATAATAAAAAATTTTTATTTTTGGTTTGGAAAGTAACGGTCAGATGAATAGGAGGAAAAACACGAACTTTTTCAACTAACGACAATTTCCCGCTGATATAGCAATCTTCCGTATCTTCACCTTCCACAACTCGTTTCGCAGCAACTCCTTGAAGCGTAAAAGCTTCCTGGAAAGTAAGACGTATGATCATAACAACAGAGTGGTTCAGCATTCATTGAAAAGCACTTTTAGTGATAATGATCGCATATAGATAAGCAAATTAAAGCAAGGTCAGAATACTGACAAGCTTCTAATGAAAAGGACTGTACCATTCACCGCCATCATGCTGGCTACTTGCTACCTCAAATATAGTATACTTTACTATTGTAAAATCCTGTGACAGGAATGTAATTTTCAATATTAACATAAAAAGATATTTCATAAATTGAATTAGTTATTGTTTGATAATACGACACAATGCTCAATTAGTTTACGTAAAAACAATTAGGTTAGTGAAATGAAAATAAACTGATAAATAAAGAGCTTTTTATACTACAAAATATGAAACTATACTTACACGTGAGATAAATGAAGAATGAATACTGGTCACATCGTCTAAAGCTTCCATTATCAATGGTCCTCTTTTTTTCTGATAATGTCGATAGACGAGGTATGCAGGTATCATCAATGAAACTAATCAAACTAATTTTACTCTTTCAAAATGAAAAAAAAAAAAACAAAGTAAAATAAACATTAATGATTTTGTCACACACACACACACACACCGATGTACACACCCGTAGAGGATAACTTTCGGGTGTTCTATTGGACGCGCATCGTTTGAGCAGTAGTTAGTTACGACAGTAAATCGATTGCTGCGTTGCGATCGGCAAACGTCGATAGCATTGCAGAGCGGCAATCAACGACGGGAAATGGTGTAGAATGCGACGAACTGAGTCGTCAATTCCGAATGGTAGATGTATGAGGTTATAGGTTATTACGCATGAGTCATGAGTGAAATACCAGAAAATGCGTCACATGACCTTTTCATCACCATCAATTACTTTTATCTATATGAATGTAGTTAATAACTAGTCTCATATCAATTACTACTCTATTCATTCTTTAATTTATCGGTTTTAATTGATGAAGTGAATTTTTACTTCTTTTTATTAATTTTACTAAAAGAACAGTATTTTCCAGTTGAATCGTTTCACTTATGTCAAAACAATGAGTACTATTACACTTAAGTGATTTATTAAACCTTACGTATATACTCGCAAATAGCTTCTTCAATGATTGATAGTTTATAATTTTGTTCGAATTGTTATATTTTGCGTATTTCTTTCTATACGTTCATCAGAAGACGAGTCACACGAATATGTGTTGTTTTTCGAATAGATCATGAAATTAATGTTATTTTGATATTTTACAAAATACTTCACACGCTGTCTTTGCTTTTGATTATTTCCCATTATTTCGTCATTTTTCAAATATACATAATTTTACTTGAAAATATTCCACTTTTAATTGTCTTGTTATTTTTCAGGTTGTTCCTTCTGTTTTTTGGTAATCCAATCAATTCTTTCATTAATTTCATAAGTGCTGTTTGGTGGTACCATCGATGTATGGGAGAACTATCAAATATGGGGAACTGCTTGCCGTTACTCTTTCCGAACTTATTGCGTGGCGATGATCACTCTCCATTGGAAGAAGTTACTGATACTGCTAGTGGTAGCAATACTATACTGAGACATTCCGATTCCGAGGTTTAACTCTTAATAGTTTGCTTTTATTGAGTATGCTTTTCATGACGATAAAGAACATTTATCCCACAGGCTAATTTAATCGAGAAATTATTACTGAAAGAGGCAGGGCCTTAAATGCTATTTCATTCTCTCACAATCATTAATCTTTAAGCTAATGCTATCAGAACATTTGTTAGATTAAAATATTCTGATTGCATCGCGTTAATACATATTTAGAGCGTATAAAGTAGTATATAATATGATAAACTTCCGTGGATATAAATTATTGCGTTCAAATTTAGAAATCTTTGACAGAAAAACTTTCTAGAAGTTTCTGTTTGTTTATAGCTCACTAGGTTTTTTATTTCGTTGTTTTTGCATTAGTTCATTTCGGTTTCTAAAAATGTTTTTTATATTATTCCATTTTTTCTAGTTACCAAGTGCATACGTAAATGAACTTTGGATCTCAGAAGCAAACAATGAAAGAAGACGGCAAGAATTATTGACAGAAGATCCTAAAAACGCGCACGTATCAGCCCTACTAGAGCAGATTCCTGCTGATACGTATAAGAAAGAAGGGAAAATGCGAGATATCGAGTAAACATATTTTTCCACATATTCTTTCTGTTGAATTAAAGCATCCAACGGTATTTGTATAATTTGAGGCAAATGTCAGATAGATTGGTTTTATTTTTCTTTTGCAGAAAATATTTTATAGAAGAATTATGTTATCTTTTCCTGATTGACTTTCGACAAAATTCATTATCGTTTACTGAGTGATTTTAAGCTTAAATTATTTCAGTATTTTTCTCCATATTTCAAGGAATTTTTTTTGTCTTTCAACAGGAGTAATATATTTTTGTTATAATATAATAATGATGAAATAAACAGACCACATAAACTGATTCCTTTTTTACTTTAGTTAAATATTAATAATATATTATGAGGGTAAATTTTGTTATGACATGTTAAATTTGTTTCGTTTTCAGATGTCCAATTTGTATGGTAGATTTCGTCGATGGTGATCCGATTCGTTACTTACCTTGTATGCACTGTTATCATAAGAACTGTGTTGATGATTGGTTGATGCGCTCTTTCAGCTGTCCATCATGCATGGAACCCGTTGATTCAGCCATGCTGTCATCATTTGCTACACATACAGTTCGAGGTTTAGAGGCATTGGCTTGTTGTCCGGCTACGTCTGGTATACATCATAGTTTGCCACCTTCGTAACTATTTTTTTAGCTTCAGCTATGCCGTATTTTTTTAATTTCTTGAAAATCTCAAGAATTTTGATTACTTTTTTCTTCCTTGTTTTGTGAAATTATACGAAAACATGGTCCGCTTCAAATATTCTAACAGCAGCTAGCAACTTGTTGCAAAATAGCATTTTATGCTCAGTTGACTACTCTTGTGATCTTGTCTTTATGTATTTGTATGTATATGTCTGTATCTGTGTGTGAAGTATTTTCTGTAAAGCTCAATCTCCGGTGAGCATTATCGGCGTGATTATGGCTTTTGGAGATATCAAAAATAGTATCTTTCAATATTGCTGTGGTATAATATTTTTTGGTATCGCTCCCAGTTTCTAGATATTTTCTTATCAGTTTTTTTCTGTCTTGTATTATCTCAAAATCTGAATAAGCTAAAACATTCTTAAATATGGCCTTTTTTGCAGAAAAGGTGACGAGTTGTGTAGTACTGTTTGTTGTTTCAAAGTAGCGTGTTCGTGAAGTTGAGCATTTTTCATACTGGCATGATTGTTTATGTCAGGAATGGTCTTTACATGAGACGTCGCCGAAGTCTTTAGTTTAATCCATCTATTTAGATTGACAGTGACTTGACTTCCCAGTCCTAACCAACCGGTACATGATATTATTTTCTTATTCCTTGTGAATTTTTTGGAATTGAGAAGACGCATATCATAAAGATTTCAAACAAATGTCTTAACATCTTGCATCGCTGGCACTATCAATTGCTGAATGAGCAATTTGGGAGAATTGTCAGCAGTTAACAAAATCATAAGAGTTATAGATTTCATCACTTATCATTATCATTTTTTCGATTTCATTTTTTAATACTTTATATGCTTTCCACTCGCTTATCGGGTATGAATGAATGATCATGGAGTTTGTTTTTAACAAATTTTGTTTCTTCAATTTGTTGGCTTATTACTAATTTATTACTGGTTGTAAATGTTTATGTTTCATAAATTTAATTTAAATTCTCATCATTTTTCAGACCACTCATTCTTACTATTATCAATTTTCTTCTGACATTTAAACTTAAAGTTATACTTCTAAAATTTTTATTGCATTTATACATTTCTTACAATGATTTTGTTATCGATTTATCATATTTTCTTTTTTCGGTGGTTCAACTAAGACATCATACCAAGTGATACTTTACAACATCATCGTTTCGGTAAAAATTTTTTCCTTTCCTTCATCCTTCTTTAGGGTTATGATTTTGTTCTGTATAATTTTTTGAATCTGTTATATGTACTTGTAAATGGTATGAAAGTATTTTCTTTTTGCAAAATTTTTTCTAAGTTTAATGTAAATAAATGTAAATAGCGTTATTTGATACACTTCACTCTTTATAAATAGGTTTTGCTATAGTTTTTTCGTATCAAATTTGAACTTTAAAAAATTTCAAATAATAAAAAGGCACGGTGAAAATTTGAGAGCTCTATCTTAGTGGAGAAATTCATCACTTTCCAGCGTAGTTTCTATTTATTTGTGTGCTAATCTTTTGCGTGCTGATTAAATCAGGTGGCTTTATCATTAGCTGATTCGAAAACATCCCGTACGAAATGATTTGATCATAAAATTAGAATGATAGAAATTTGACTGAATTATATTTTTGAATTATAAATTGAATTAAGAATATTTCCTAGAAATGGATTAGATCAGAAAATGAGTAAGTAACTTGGAGATAGAAATGAATGAATGCTTTTTTTTTGGGCAGCTGTGTTTATATGCGGTAAAAGAGGAGCAGTTTTGCAATGATGCAATTGCGCTTAAGATTTAACACTTGAAACTTCACAGTTATAGTTTAGAGTTAGGGTTGTAAGAATGAAACAGACACGTTCTGTTCTTCAGATTTTTCTCTCACATCAAGTTTTCAAAATAGAATTTTAGTTTATACAGATATACATACACATACATACACACACACACACACACACACACACACACACACACACACACACATACAGACATACACATACATAAATCATTGTTTCATCTTTAGCAACAGCTGCTACTTTTCCCGTATAGTTGTTTTGGCGACAACAGCAGAATGTACACAAAGATATGTTTGATCCCGAGATTTATCAGTATGCCGAGTTATACTTTATGTTTGATTCGTTTTTTTTTTCATTTAATTCACTTTATCACTATCTTTGCTTGAGTGATAAAAATAATAAAAATACTTTTTTGCAGGAGAAAACTTTGTTGAATAAATTTAATTAAGCGCGAAATTATTCAATTCATTGCTCACTTTAGCAAATCGTTTGTATATTTCTAATTAATTAATAATTAATAATATTTCCAACTTTTTCGACTCTTTTATACTAACAGAGTTAAATACAGTCTTGATTTAGAATTAGTTTTTTACTGAATTAAAATTGAAAATTTCATTGTTTTTTTTTTCTGAAACGCACTTTTCTAAAATGATTAAATGATAGTTACAGCAGACGGAAATGGTATTTTCGGAGGAGTTAGGTTACGATCCGGATGAATGGGAAGAATGTTCAGATTCAGATCAATTCATGCTATTTGGTTTTACCAGCAGAATATTCCTTTCTCTTACCTCTGTTATTCTTACAATTCTCTTTTTCTGGTTTCTTGAAAGTCGAAAACAAACTGATAAATCACATGAAGTAGAAAATCTTTCTTCCACGGTAATTATAATTAATTTACTGCAAATTCCTTTTTTCACGTTTCAAATTTTAAAATAATTAATCAATTTGTTTCATCATTATCTTTTATCATTCATATCACTTTTAATCATAACATTTCAGGATGTAGACAAAGAAAAATTGGATGAGTTGGAAGCAGTGAAGGAAAGATTGGAAAAATTGGGGCAATTGAGGCAAACAGAAACAAATTTCAGCAAGTTTGCTTTATCAATAAAAAAAAATCATGATATGATAGTGATAATATTGATTGTTAATTATTGTAAGAATTGTTATCATTAAAATTATCATTTCTTGAAATATTTATTATTACTATTTGAGAGAGGAAGCGGAAGCATTGGAGGAATGGCAGCGGGAAGTGGCACGGATAGAGGAATTACGATTACAGGATTTGGTTGAACATGTAATAGATGCATCCGGAACGATGTCTGAGGTTGAAACGGAATCTCAACTTATTGATTGTTTGTTACCTGCTGATAAAATATCAATGAAAACAAATAGCATCGAGACAGAAGAATTTCAACAGATTCGAAGGCTCGTCCTTTTTTTTTTGAAAGAAATTATTTCTTCAATATCAGGAATAGTGTATTCTAGAAAATACAAAAATAACAGAGATGTTATGAATAACAATTAGTCAGAATTTTCTAGAACTAGAGAAATAAACAGAATTCAGCGATTTCAAAATGTTTTTTTTTTTTTAAAAGGGGAAATTAAAGTAAACTTCAAATCAAAATTCTGATAAAGACATTTTGCTAAGTAACATTTTTATAGGTTAACAGATCAAACACCTCCACCGACACCAACAGATAAATTTACCGTTCCAACTATAATTCATTCGGTACCTTACACAGAGGATGTTATCGCCAATATTCAGGTTGCTTATTTTTCATATCAACAAAAATTCTTGGTAATTTTTTTCTCATCAGATCAAATCAATTTTTCTTGTTCAATTTGAAAGGAATGCATAATTGCAGGATGCAGCAAACACTATTATAGCAGGCAGTGAACGAGAAAATGGGTTAATTTTCTACATTTTCTTTTCTTTATTTTACAATTTATAAGTAATTTGTTTTAGTGATTAATTTTTTTGTGTTTCTTAGCTTCAAAAAACTTTGGAATTAAAAAATTGCAGGAGTGTTAGCAGTACGAATGATTGGGAGGCTCCTGCTCAATCGGTAACTCTTGGACATTTTCTGGTACAAGGTGATTGAAACCTTGTCTCAGACTTTTGTATATCTTTTTTTTAAAAAAATGAATGAGGCAAAATTACAATTTTATCAGCAAATACTGATTTTATTGACAATTTGAACGGAAAAGTTCACATCAATTCTTAACTTTGAAATTAACATTTTTTGTATTAGTTTCAATTCTTAATCTTGAAATTAGCGTTTTAGGATCTTATTTGGTGTTTAAACTTTATTAAGATGTAAAATTACTAATTAATTTTTTACAAATATTGTTTCGACAATTTATTTCACAAATCACAAATTCATTTTATACTTCTTAAAATTTGGATTAATTTTTATGAAATTTCATATAGACAAAATGGAATTAATATTTAATAATATAAGTTTGTAAAATTAGGATTTATATTTTATATTTAGGAATTTTTTGTCGAACAGGCTCAAGAACTTCTTTACAAACCGTTACAATATTTCCAAACCGAAACGAATGATCAGAATATTCGTTCACCGATTGAAAACGGTGATGATTTTGTGAAAATTTATAAGGATGAGCTACAGAAGAATGGTGCTGGAATGTTGCAAGAAGGAAGTGAACAAGCAGATAGTATGATAACATCAACTCATCCTGATGACAGAGTTCAGAAAGTATCGAAGGAAAAGCAACAACCAATGACGACTAGATTATCACCTGATCAATCATCTGATCTTGCAATGTCCGCAGCAGACTACAATATGCAAGAAAATCAACAACAAGTTGGTTTAGAATATCATTCATTTTATTAGTTGCTATTTCAAATCAAATATCAAAATTTAGCTTTTTCTTCTCATTGTTTTTTTTTTTGGCTTCTATGCTTTTAAATAAAATTTAAATTTCACATTCTTCGGATATTTTAAACATTTGCTTTACTTTAATTTGAAGTTTTATAAATTTGACATATTGTTAGTTAATAATTACAGTTTAATAATTTATACTTCTGACATTTTGCAGAAACTAATACTGAAACCTGATAAGGAAAAAATCGAATTGATAACAACAACAATGGCAACAGCAACAACGATAACAACCACAACAACAACAGCAGCGATGGAACCAGTAAAAACTGACCAAGCATATACACCAATTGCGCAAACAACTCAGGAAGCATTGACACAGGGAATGACTGATAGCAATATGATAAATGTTGATGGAGAGCCGACAGCTCAGATGATAATGATGGAACATGAGCCACCTACAGAAGAAGAATGTAGACGATTAATAGAAGCGGAAATGTACATTCATGACGCCATCGAATACGTGACTAGTGATACTCGACCCGAACTACCGAGTGGTTTCATTGTTGAAGAAGAAATGTTGAACAATACCAGTGGAAGTGTTAATATCACCAGCGCCCCTATTTTACAACAATCACCTGCTTCTTTTGAAGCTACAACTCATATGTTCAGAACCAATGAAGTTAGTGATAGCTTATTTGCCTATAAAAGTAATTATTTAACAGATAAATATTTAACTCGATAAAAGCAATTTTATACACATTTCATGAATTAGATCTAAAATTAATTTTAATGAACTTCATACTGATTCTCAAGCAAAAGAGAAAATGCAATTTAAGATATTTGAGAAAGTTGAAGAACCGGTAGAAATTGATGATGCGATGACATATGCTCCCGAGATACAATCCATTGAAATTCCACCTGATCAAGCAAGCATTAACAGTGAAAATTTATTGGAATATTTCGATCAAGTTGCTGCAGAATGCACCGATGTTGTTTTTTTGTTTCATTTTTTGATTGTTAATTTTTTTAATTCTAAAAATTTTTTCTAACTTTTGGAAGGATTTTCGAATTCGTATTATTTCAAAATTCTTTCATTAATTAGCGTATGTATTATCAGTATGAATACATTTCCCATCATCAAGCATATTTATATTTATAGCTACCATTATCGCAACCAATAAAAGCTGCCGAAAGTGGACCGTTTATAAAACCAGCAGAATCATTGCAATCGGTATCTTTACTGAAAAGTTCAAGGAGTTTCACATCAAACGGAAGTCAACCACGGGTATGAGTGATACTTTACGTATTAATTATATTAGATGCAGTAGAAAATATGCACTTGAATATCAATTATACAACAGTATTTAATTGATTGAAAAATTTATACATTCATTTTTTATGATAAATAAATCACTTTAGATAACTATTAATTTTTATTCTGAATATAACTGAAATAGTTTCATGAATTCGATCTTAGGGATTGAATACAAAAATAAAGGAATGAGATGAATCAACGAATATTGATTGAATAATTGCTGTAGAATCTGGATATTGAAATTCCGGAAGCATTTCAGATAAAAAAACGAAGTTCATTGTTAAGTGTACTCGGTGTAACAAGTACGCAAGAGATGTTGTTAACCTTAACATCACTTGAAGATTTATCAAATGCCATGCGTAAAGCCGGTTTACAATCCACAAATTTAATTTTTGGTAAAAGTATTTCTAATTTTTTTTAAATAAAAATTGAAATAATTTTGCTATTCTGTCAATTAGATTGATTTATTCAAGTAAATCTTTTGAATTTTCAGAAACTTAATTTTGTTAAATTTAACTAGTTTTAGTTCGATGGAAATAATTAATAATAATGATACAATTCATCATTTTAAGGTATTGATTACACAGCTAGCAATAAGTACCAAGGTGAACGATGCTTTCAAGGGCGATCTTTGCATTCCTTGGATGTTTTTAAAGAAAATCCATATCAACAGGTTGGGAGAAATGCGAAAATTATTTTATATGTCAATCTTTATATCAATTACGAAAAATTCCTAATAATTAATCAGCAGTCTATTTATGGTTAAATAATTTAATAAATAATTTAATAAGCTTAGAAGTAACATCGAACAATAATCGATGCAGAATAAAAAAAACGAAAAAGTATTTAGGTAATTAAAATCATGGGACGGATATTAGCACCGTTTGCTACATCTGGTTATATACCAGCTTATGGTTTTGGAGATACGAAAACCAGTGATTGGTCAGTATTCAAATTGAAGCCTGATGGTGAATGCAGAAATCTCGATGAATTATTACAGTAATTGACATTTTGATATTTTTGAGAGTTAGAATTTTGCAAGAATATGATCTTTGCAAACGTTTGCATGTAATTTAATTTTACACTTAAATATGAGAATATTTGAATCATTAAAAAAGATTATAATATGATTTACTGTAAGCAATTATAAGAAAATCTTCAAAAGTATCGAAATACATTTTTCTTTCAAAATTATTTTGCAATTTAAGAATGATAGTTATTACACTGAGGATTTGAATGATTAGTAAATGATAGCTATGATTGTTATAGAGTATATGATGAAATTACTCCAACGATAAGCTTAAGTGGTCCAACCAATTTCGCTCCACTAATTTACGAAGCTATTGAAATTTGCGAGAGAGTTCAAGATGTTCGTTTTCTCTGATTGTTGCATTTTCATTTGAATTTTATTATCTCGAAATTAATTAATTAATCTTAGAAATGAAAACTTTTAAGAAATTACTGATTTTAATTGTAAAATTATAAGAAATAAAAGTGTTTATTAGATCCTACTTATTTCCTAATTAAAATATGTTTGGTCAGTGCTACCACCAACAATTCTAATGACTGAAAAGAAAAATAATTCTTAATCACTTCAATCTTTTTTTAATGGTTAATGATTTATGATCAAATGTTGAAATAAAAAGGTCTGTTTACAGTATCATATATTAGTGATAATAGCAGATGGACAAGTGACGAACGAAAAAGCTACTCGAAAGGCAATCGTACGAGCATGTCAACATCCTTTGTCAATCATTGTGGTCGGTGTTGGTGATGGACCGTGGGATATGATGAAGGTTTGCTTATCGAGCATTCTATTAAAAACATCATTTTTAATTATTCTAATTTCACATTCATTTTCAAGACGGTTCATCCAGGACGAATGAATTTCTCAATTACATTTACCAAATTACAGGTGTTTGATGAATCTTTACCAAGGAGACCGTGGGACAACTTCCATTTCGTTGAATTTCATGAAGTGTTGCGAAAGGCAGATAATGTCGATGCTGGTGAATTATCATTTGCAGTACAATCATTGTTGGAAATACCGGACCAGTATAATATCGTTCGTCAATTGGGATTAATACGATCAGTATCACCAATACCCGAACATGATCCATAATCAATTAAATAATAACTTTTAACAAAAATCATCTAATTATATGATGTTTCTTCCATGTTAGACTATACAGATACATCTGTAATCTTAATTGTTTTATTTTAAACAGACTTTACTCTGCACAGTTGAGTGATTTGTGATGTCTACTCTTTTTTATGATCTATATAACATGTCATCGCGATTAGAACATGTGTATAAAAAGTTATTCTGATATTCAACATGCTCATTCATTGCCAATATTTTCATTTCCTAACCGTCATAATTAACATTTACAACGAGGTGAAGATTTGAACATTTTATCGTTAAGATCTTATGCTCTTCATTTTTAAATAGTTTCAAAGAGTTTTTATTGTTTTCTGCAAAGCAGATAGTAAGGAAGCGTAACTTATTATGATGCGAAACATAATCACTTTATTGTTATTAAAAGAAATGAGATTCACAAAAAATGACATTAAAAATAGCTTTACTACAATAGTGTACCATAAAAAAAAAAAAGATTTAGTTAAAGAATTAACAAAGATGATAATATGAAAAAATGCCACAAACTGTATAGAATGCAAATATTTCACCAATTGGTTCGTAAGAAATCCTCATGTTTTGACAAAAAATTAAGTCAAAACATGAATTAGATAAAAAAACCGAAATAGCGGAATGCAGTGCATTGCAACTGTTAATTTCATACGCACATTAATCTTTTGCAATTTTGAATTTTTGGGTCTTATTTCCAATTTTTAGGTTTTTTTTTTCATTTTCCAACGGTATATAAGGAATTTTTTCTCAGCATAGAAAAATAAATATTACCAAATCATGCGAGGAACTTGGAGATCAAAATTGCTTCTAAAACTATTACAAGTACACCGACTATTTTATGACATAAATAATTATGAAAATTGAAACGTACAAATTAATTCTTATTATGAACATTCCAATAAATGAAAAAGATTTTTTTATGCCTATGGAACAATAACAGGAATTATGTGGAGCACCTTTGTAAACGAATATAACTTAAGAAGTTAAACAGATGATTGATATATCCAATAAATCTCTGGTAAAAAATGAAGACAAAATAAGAAAGCATGGGAAAGCTGTGGTATTTCAGCGCAAATAATCGCATGGAATTACCTCTATATAATGACATGAATAATAACATACTTTTTAACTTCTCCATTAAGGATGCTGTTTCTATTTTTAATTACCCTATCTCATATATACTCTTTTTCTATTAGCCAGGAATTCTTGATAACTAAATAAAACATAACGTAATTTTTTGAGTTCAGAGAAACATAAGGAAGCAGAATGGTATAATCTTTCCTTCAGCTCTATTCAGATCATTTTCGAATTTTGCAAAATGGTAGAAGTGGCTTTAAGGATGACGTCAATCAAAAATAAATAGAAATTTATCGAAGCGAAGGGTCGACTTTTCGGCTGATATCCTGCATCACATCATCTACAGTTTCATCCATTGGATTGTTGAATTCATCGCAAAATTCATCACGCATTTCTTGTACTCGCAGTCTATTGCAATAATAATAAAGTAATATTGTAATATTATTTCATGCTAACTCAAGTCTAGAGGATCAACAAATGTTCAAGTTCACGTTGTTAACGTGTCGCAGAGTTTCAAGGATTTTCAGTAAATGATATGTCAATGAAATAAAGCATTTTAAAGATTTAATGAATTAAAAAATTCATTTATATTCCCATTACCATAATACTGATCACTGGAACATTGATAAGCAAAGTACTTACAGTGTCACAATATCTGCATGTTTGCCTTCGATAGCTAAATCTAAAGGTGTCTCGTTGAGTCGATTCCTCAAACGCAGATCGGCTCCACGTTTCATTAACTGACAAACGATTCTGTAATTCAAAGCTTCCTATCAACTCTATCATTGAATGTTTAATGTTTTTGAACAGTTTTTTGTAAAGTTAAAGAAAAAAGAACAACTTACAGTGTGCAGGCTTTCGATGCCGCGATATGAAGTGCAGTGTTAAGAGATGAATCCAATGCATTCACTTTTGCGCCATTTAATAGAAGAAACTCCACCGCTATACTCTGATCCTAAACTCGAAGCAAATCTCGAAACTTCTAGAAAAATTATATAGGAGGATACCCAGTATTTGATAAAGAGTCTATTCGAAGTAACTCAAAAAAGTAAAGTTAGAGTAGTAAGTACATCGAAAACCGGATAGCGGAGAAGATAAGAAATGCATATGTCATCTGACAATTTTAACAAAGATGAAGCTTACAGAGTTTCAACTTACATGTTCTATGGCTATATGAAGTGCTGTTGTGTCATTTACAGAAGTATTCACATCAAATCCTTCTGCAATAAGTCGACATAATTCTAAAGCATCACCCGTTGCTGCAGCAAACACAGCTCGATTACTGTGATCGATACCACTTACTGTAAAAGATAAAGAGTCAAAATCATTATCCATACAACGAACAATTTCGTTAACAAAGTTAACAAAAAGTCTAAGTTAACAGTTAGTTAACAAAACTTACATTTATCATACGTTATACCCAAATTTGAATCAGATCCACATACAGAGATCTTTCTATTATCTTCTGAAACAGAAGTGTTAAATATTCTACTTTCAGAAATCCAAATTAACCTTCGAGTAATTTCTACAGCAAGTTATGGCAGTATTATTTCAAGTATAGTGAATGTGGCTCAATAAACATTAAAAATATTACTTATTTTAAAACTTAATCTCATGACAACTTATAGTTAATAACAATTATTAAAACACCGAAAGTACCTTTAGTCAGAAATTCGACAGGTTTCCATCCAGTATCAGAAAAATATCCAGTCAACTGATCGTCTTCATTATCAAAATACGATGATGGTTCTGATGTACAACGACTAAATGAAGAAACTTCATTTGAGAACGATCGCTGTGCCGCTAAAATGAATTATTTCTAATTCAAACGCATTTCCATTTCTCGTTTAATTTTCGATTTTCCGGTAAGCCACAACTGTGAAAACTTACAAATGCCAGATGTTCTACGATGGAAACCTTTTGCACGTTTGATAGCAGATTTTCTTGCTCTCTCGCTGCATTTCCTCACAAATCTCCTTTCAATATATTTAGCCCTGATCCATGCTTCTCGTACTGGTCTGAAATTATTTAACATATATGAGTTTCACTTCTTAGCAGTTTGCTATTTACCGTAGTCACAGAAACATGAAAATGATTTTTTACTCTGAAACATGCATTGCAAAGAAATGAAACAAAATATGTCCAACATATCAAAGTATATATTTAAATCGAGAAGAAATTAACGTTCTTTTAAATTAAAATGCAAAATACCTTGCAGAGCTAGCAACAGGACGTGGTGGTATTATTTGTACTGCGGGAATATGGGCAAGGTAAATTGAATTTACTGCGCGATTTCCCAATGCTAACAATACCTTTTTCTGCTCCGGTTCTAACGTATCCATTATTAGAGAACGAACTTTCGAAACTTGTACACCAAAACTTCGGTGTATACCACAACACTCAATACATAATAAAACCTAAATCAAACTAGGAATGTTAGTCAGTGCTCAAAACTTCGAACATACAAAGAAATTTTTCAGAGATAAAGAAAATAATCAACCAGTCGGAATCCATTTTCATAAATTTATTGTCTCAAATTTCTTTAGTAACTCACGATCCATTGGGATTTCAGTTTTTGATTCATTCAATTCTTCATAGTCAAGGTTCAACTTGCCAAACTTGACACAAAAAAAGTCATTCAAATGTTCGGAAATGTTATAAAGTATTAAACTGTATTAGAGAGACTAACTTGACTCCACAGTCAAACGGTTGCTCCACTATCCATGATAGAATAGAACTACATCTTAAAATTGACGTTAAATATAAAAAATTAAAAGAAGGCCACATAGCAATTATTATCACGTACTGATATCAAAAACACTTTAGACAACAAGTATCACGCAACTTCGAAAAAATGAAAAATTAAAACTTACACCGAGATTGATACTAGCCCACTTTGGAGATTCGACACAACAGTCAGCGCAAATGTCATTGCCTGGAATTCGTCTCAGCTCAGTCAATAACGATTCATGGTGAGAAGTTAAAACGGATTCAGGAGTTCCATCGGTAATTTGTTTTACACCTGTTTGTTGTAATACCGTATCATCATTTTCATGCAAGTAATGAATTGTTCGTTGAAGAGCTCGCATCCATGCACTACATAATGCATCCGAATCGGCTTGTAACAAATGATTCCTGAAAATACGACGGTGTAGACATAATTGATGTATCATTTCAGGTATTTATCATAAGTAGATAAAATTTAATACTTTGTTGGCGTAACCAATTCGAAACAACATGTCCTTTCAAATGTTGTAGGTGCTGGCCTCACAAGACACAACTTCAAATCCGACTCCATAATTGTTGGTGTCTCTACTGCATCGGATCGATGAGAATATATCTTTAAAAAAAATTTCGAAAAGAACATTTTCTAAAACTAGTTGAAGATCTCATTTTGGTAATAATATATTGCTCAAATCTCTGCATTTCCCAAATTTCCTCAAATTTTACCAATTTATTGTCTTTAATTTGAAACCAGCGCCGATGCCATGTTTTGAAAGCATTGGTAGCTCGTTTGAAAAGGTAACCTTCCATCACAACATCATCTTCTGGAGAAATACCTGTTGGGTGCAAAAATACTTCCTGAAACATACACTCGATTGGAAACATATAAAATATAATTATAACAGCTATTTTGCGATCAAAAAACTTCATTCCCATACTTTAAAACAGCTCCGATATATATATCAAACTTCAATAAATGATTCGTGAATTGAACCATGGAGTTTGGGTTCAACAGCTTACTTTAGGTACTAAAGCATGACGATCTTGCATCTTCCTTTTCAGACATTTACTTTTATTCGCCAATAACAATGATGTATCAGCTATTGCACCACTTTCAACTGCTGTCCATTCATCAAAAAACATATGACCACGCACGAAAAATGTACTGCATTCTTTCACAAAGGACCACAACTAAAAAATACCTTACAGTGGCATAATGTTAAAATAATCAACAAAATTGTTAGAATCTGACTAATCGATGGACTAGGTTGATTTAATATTTTCGGCATAATTATATATATTTAACATAATGCTAAACTGCACCAAAAATTTAGTGGCATTCACTTCAAACACTATTAATTGCAGTGATAATTTGAATGAATAACAAATATACATAGTGAAATTTTATTTCTTAAACATTTGCATTTAGATAAGCAGCATAAAAAAGAATAAATATTTTGACTTGAAGAGAACAAACTTACAGCATCTAAAACAATGTGATCCTTGTGCGCATGAGCGATATTTATCTGAGCCACATAATCGAGTGCAGTATGTGCAAAACATGTACCAACAGCAGTAAGAGCATTTCGCGCGTCTGCAATATCTGTTGATCGCGCACGATTCACCGCAGCGCGTTTTGCAAGTGCTTCATCCAGAGAATTTGATAAACTCTCAAAATGACAGCGTGTTTCCGTTACTTTCGACCGTTCACTGAAACATTGCTTTCATAATTGATGCTGCCAGAGAATGCTTGATGACTTGATATCTGAGGGAAACATCTTCGCTTTTTGCGAAGCAGATTGATAATAGCCTTTATAACCTTTCATTTGTTATAAGATAATCAAGAAATTTCAATTAAGTTAAGATGAATACAACAGAAATTTTCACCATCATAACAGTAAGCAATGAACAACATAAACATTCCGTTAATTTATTTATAAAACTTCTAAGAACTACTACTGTGACTAAGATATCGTTAAAAACATTACTTTTTAAGGAAAGAAATAAGGCTATCAGCAATGGTTAAATGAGATTGTTCAACAAATGACTTGTAGATATGTGCAACTTGCGCAAAAACATCCGATAATGATTTGAGTGCCAAGAGAAGTGATGGATCTTGTGGCAGCAAATCGTAACATAACTGGCTGATTACAACCGATAAAGTGCTAAAATTTGATTATTAATAAGATTTGCAATACATTCTTATAGCTAATCTCATTCTTGCTGCTTACTTGTCCTTAGATTTAACTTGCTACTAGAACCTCCATATATATGATGTCCTTGAAACCCCAAAAATATTTCATTAGTTCTAATATATCGGAAAAAACCTACTAAAAGTCATTCACATAATTCTTGCCATGTTCTGCTAACGCATTAAGTAATTGCAACACCTGCAACAGCACTATTATCTTTCACATAATTCTTTAGATGTTTTCTTTTTCTTTAGTCATTCTTTAGATTTTTACTCGAACAAATATTAGAACAAGAAATGATAAACAGTTAATAAAACTGGAATAATTCTATGATGATAGAAAATTGAATTGTGTGTAGGAAAGAGACGGAGCGATGGATTTTCTAAGACAAATGATCTTTTATTAGCAAACTCGCTTGGAATTTAACATAGTATTTTCAATGCTACTGAGTTACTTATTCCTATATTTAATTCCCTATGAAATAATAAAATTACCTCAGCAAGTTTTGAATCTAATTTGGCGAAGTATTGTTCATGCGCCAAAATTGCTTGCCTGAAAGAAATCAATCAAATTCCACTTCTAATCATCATTGATATGATCCATTAAACGAAATGAGTGGGTGATATTTTTATCAAAAAAGCATTTAGAGAAGAATGAATCAGCAATAACATCCCATTTTCACAACATACATCATTTATATCGGCAATGTGAAAAATGTAATTCAGAGAATCAAAAAAAAATTGACCTGAATCTTGGAGAATCTTTCAGCGCTTCAGTGAAATCAAGTTTTGGAAGCGCTTCCACCGCGGCCGACATCACTTGCTTTTCTTTCAGATCAGTATTACTCAGATGATATTGAAGTATTCTATTGCAGAAACTGTCCCAGAATCTACACAGTGATTGTGAGAGTGATTGAAGCAAAGAAATAATGGAAAATAAAAATATATGAAGTAATCGCTACAGGCAATAACCTTGCTCGAAGGACGTTGAAAGAGAAGATAGAGTACTATGATCCAATATAAAGTTAAACTCATGATACTAAAATGACTGATTCTAAAGCATTATTTCAATCTTCTCTAATAGTGGTACAAATGAATGTTTAAAAGGTCTATATATTCTACACCTCAACTTTGACTGGAATATTAATGAGAACAAACATGGCCTGCAAGGAGAGAAAAGATCACAACTATTCATATCCTTCAGTGATTTCTGTGTCTCATCGAATGTAGCGTTGTGTCAAAATTCTAAAAAATTCATCACATTCAATATTCGAATTCAAATCCTACGAATAGTTGAAAGTACTTCTCACGGGAATCGTTATTCGTGATCATTCATGAATGAGTGATACTACCTGTAATTTCCCGTTCGGAACAAGTTGATCGGGAAGTAATTTCGTAGTGAATTGAAAGATCGATTAACAAATTGATGTACAAAGAGTATTATAGAAGTCAGTTTATTAAGTCAAAATGATTATAAAACAATGAGCAAAGTAACAAAACAAACAACTGAAGCATCAATTTCAACGAGGAAGACAAAACAAAAAAGCCACTATATTAAATGATTGGATAAATTGTTGAAATTCTTTTAACTTTTGGCTGTTATTATACTTATTTCTCAATCAATATTAATATCTTTTGTATTTGATTTTTGTATTCATTAATATTTTCATAAGTGGAAATCCCATTAAATGCATTTTAACATATTTTTTTTAAGAATTTAAAGAAAAAAAAATCGGAAATATTAACATCATTCGATCAACCAAATTGTTCGAAATATTGGCACATCAGCATAAAAAGAGCAAAGAGGAAATCTTTCTTGTTGTTAAGATTATACTCCATTCCTACGTTGTAATATACTAATTAAATTATAGTAACATGACATACTTCTATACATTTTACAACATACAAGATATTTTTTTTAAAACCAGTTGAGATCGATCCGTTTTTTCTTGAATAAAATAAATATTTAAAATCCTATTGCAGAAGGTTAAATAATATTCAAGATAGAACAAGAAAAGAACATATACAAGCGGCAGATTGAAAGTGAAATCATGTTTGCCATTTTATCTTTCTTAAGGAAAGATGTCACACATGAGAGATTTTACTTTTAGTTAATTCATATCAAAGGGAAATAATTACAAACTTCAGATTAGAATCAAATAGTTTGGAAAAAGTTGTCCAAAAGAATATAAACAAAAGAATATAAACAGATATCTATAGCGGAACAAGTATGAGCCAGATATATGCTGATGGCTGAAGTTTTGTTAAGTTTTTACAGTTAAAAACAGTTAGAAACTAAATGTATAAAATTATGCAAAATTCTGATAAGAAACAAGAAACTGGCTAAAAGACAAGTGAAGCTTGACTATACGTTACTCAAAAGAAAGAATTAAATTTCAAGATCGTCATCGGGATCACTCTCGTCCAAGTCATCTGCTTCATCTGGAGTGTAAATAATGCGACCACCAGCTCGAACTTTACGATCCCTTATACGTAATCTTACTAATTCTGAAACATTAATGAATATTTAGAAATAGTTTCAATGATGCTGAGATGTCCCAGAAAATGATATACAGTAGAAGAAAAGCTATGAATGTAACTTCGAATGAAGAAATGATCAAATTTTGATACCATCTTCTTTCTGAGCAATTTCGTGAGGTAAAGTTACGGCTTCTCTGGCTTCAAGCTCTGACTTCTTCAAATGAAGCCCGATATCGAAAGAACTCTCCGGCATCGGAAAGTTATTATTTTTCTCAATAGACGTATTCACATCTTTCGCCTTATAGTGCTTGAAAAATGAGTGAAAAGAGTCATCGATGTCAATTGTTCCTACCTGCAAAATGATTTGGTTATGAAAGGCATAATATCTGACATAGCAAATTAGACCATGACTCATTCCACGAAGAATAAAATGTCAGGAATATAATGTGAGGACAAACTTTTTGAAATTTAAACATGGATGGATATGTCATAAACGACAGCAAAATCTTCGCCGAAATAAAACCCACAAAAAGTACTTTAATAAAAGACT